>VZRV01008876.1:368073-517000 GCA_013398115.1 Falcunculus frontatus
TGCCTCAGACAGGTGTGCCGCGCCTTTGAAGCCCGGGAATAAAGTGAGACAGACCGGGCAAGGTAAAGGTACAAAAGGGAAGGAGCAGGGTGGCACTGCCTTTTATCCGGGCAGGCTGAGGAGGTAGGTGAGGCACTTGGTAGTAATTAAGCACCTAAAGGGCAAAGCTTGTGTGTGGAGGGGGAGTTTTGCCGCCCGGATGGAGCAAGGCACAGGCAGCAAGTGCTCTATAAAATACACCGGGGACAGCTCTTCGCTTCAAAAGGGCAACTGGTAGCCCTTATTTTAAATAGGAGAAATAGGAAGGGGGGGGGGGGGGACATAAAAATCATTAAAGAATTCGGTAAGNNNGGGGGGGGGAAGTTAACATCAGTTAAGAAATTCGTAAGGAATGTGAGTCAGAGAAAGGGAAGAATTAACCAAATCTCTGCGACTTTCCTAGAGGACCTGAAAAGATTTTGTGATCTTAGCAGAAGAATGGGATCTTTAGTGGTTAACATGTACGTGTTGAAATCCTTTGTATGGGGGGTATTTCGTTTCATTTCTCTGTGTATGGGAAAACCAACACTGAACTTACCAGGCACAAGGTGAAGGAGAATTCTTACCTTTTTCTGAGTTTTTGTTGGGTTTTTTTTCCAGTCTCCAGAGCAGGATACCTATCCCACAACTCACTGTTATGTCCATAAGATAACTTATAAATTATAATACTGTGGCTTAATGGTTTAACTTCAGTAATTTGTCTAATTTTTATCCAGTCTAGGAAATTGTTTCTTAATATCTCCTTCCTGAGCTGAAATGCTTACAGTATACCTGCATCTTCAGGGAAAAACAAAAACACGGGGCAAAGGAAAAAGCTCTTTGGCAAAACAGAGGATCCTGCTCTTGTACTCTGGACTTCACCTTCTCATTCTGCTGGCTTTTTCTTTGTCAATCCATCCCAAGGAGATTTCTTCCAATCCGAGACATTTCAGCTTGATTCATAGATCCTAGTTTTGCTATCTCTCTCATCCAGTTTTATGGGAAAAGCTTCTGAAAGGAAAAATAACCAAATAAAAGAAGCATTATGTCTTTTTCTCATCCTCACAGAAGACATCATGGCAGATCAGTGTAAGACTTCTGAACTTCTTTAGATGTACTGTGTCCTATAAAAGTAACTATTATTTCCTTAAGGAGGCTAAAAATTCAAAAGGTAAGGAAGAAAATTGAGGGGTCAATTTTAAACCTCACAGTTGATTCTTTCAGGTAAGGTACAGTAATTTTTAAAAATACTCTAGAGATTTAAATTTGCCCAAAGAAGTTATAATTCTTTATCCTTTTGATTGGGAAGATGTCACAGGCAAAGAATTGCATTCCACAAATCAAAGGTGTTGGTTTGGGTTGCCATCCCTTAATAGCCCAATTATTTCCAGCTTCCACGTAAGGTTGTCAAGACTTTATGTCTTTTGCCACTACTTCTGTTGCTGTGTTACCCAAACAAGTCTAGCACTGACTTGCACAACCTCCTTTGCTACAGAATGGAAAATTGATCAACCACATATTTCAGTCTGACCCTGTAAACAGCTGTAACTGAAGAAAATCTCTTGGAAAGTGACAAGTAAAGTGGAATTGTAAGTATCCCACAGAGGTTATGTGCAGGTCTTCCACTGCGTGCTTATGGAGTTAATAGACAGAAATTATGCTTTATTTTGTTTTAAAGAGGAGGGATGCTAGAAAGTGCCATCAGCATCTTCTAACTATAAACTAATTACTCCATGGCAGTGTCAGATTACCCCTTCCAAATATACTGAACCTGTAGTATTTCTGATAACCAACAGAATTGCTTGCAGTTTTGTAATGGTGCAGGAGCATGTAATTAGTCTGGCTTCACAGAAGGCTGTTTTGTACTACAGCAGAACTTCCTATGTAAGTAATACTCAGGAAGGAAGAAGTGAGAACTGAAGACTGACATGCCAACAGGTGTGCTCACACACTCTACTTGCAGCCGGAAAACTCCAACTCATCCGGAATTAATTTAGTGCTTTGCTTCAGTGCTTTTGGAAATGGTGATTAAGACTTCATGTTATAATCTGGAACAAGGTGATTAATGGCCCCTCAAAAATCCACACAAGGTCTCAGCTGTAACTTACTGTTTTCACCACTGTTGGAGACAATAAAGGAAGAAAGAGTGTGAAACAAAGTGATAAGGATTTGTGGCTTTGGGGCTGGAAAAGCTTTGGCTTATAAGGCTAAGTAGCTTAATGCTGGGCATACAGACATCTCAATCACACTGATGCTGGCTGTCACAAAACAGCTTGTCAGGCTTCATCTGGAGAGGTTTACAATGCATCCTGTAATGTAATGGAGTGTGATTATTGCTGTCACAAACACCAGATGAGAAGTCAGAAAATAAACATCATCTGGCATCTGACGCAAAGTCTGTGGTTTTAATTGCCATTGTTTAATTACCTTAGTTAAAGGAATGGAAGTGTTGATTGTTCCAAAAAGGTTTTTAGACATATAGAAAAATTCTCACATAAATATTACTTTTATCATTTAATGTTTTCAACCTGTTTAAAATAATAAAATTGTACATGATTGTCAGTATCAAATGCTTGTTCATTTTACAAACGTGATTCCAACTTTCCTAGCTTGACTTTGTTCTGAACAGCAGGGAAGATTATGTATCACATACATCATAGTTAGCTTGTGTTGGCCAGTTAATATATAGCTGGGAGCAAAATCATTGTTATAGAGCTTATTTTTTAATTCCAAAAGCTCCTTCACCTTCTGTTAACCATCCAGTTCAAAGGGTGTTTTGTGTTTTCTACACTGAGGACTGTATGAACACACAGCCATCAGGATCTACCTTGGTTTACTGGTTCATCTCATATTTAGAAATATGTTTCCCTTTAGTTTAAACATAGTTTTCCACCTGGTGTGAGACACTCTAGGCAGTGGGAAATGAAAGGAAATATTTTTGTATAAATGCATTTTGGTTTGGATGATGGTGTTTCCCATCCTTGCATGTTGATGTACAAAAAACCCTTACAAGGAGCTATGAAGTAGTAGAACTAAAGGAGGATGGATACTGATCCTGTTAAATCTTGACTGGCCAATAGAGGACATATCCTCCCAAATCCTATTTAGGGTTAAAAGGATTGATCCTTGGCTTTGTAATTGTGTCCTTACCTACTATGATATTTAAACGTTAATAAATAGTTAAATAGTTTTTGTGTTGAAAGGTTCTTTTGTTCATGTAAATATGTGAATGGTGCCACTTGCAAAATTGAAGGTTCAGATGGTAAACACTGTCTGGGACATTTTTTGTGTGTGAAAACAGGCCCAGCCAGGCCATGGTCCTGACTGCACCTTTGGAAAGCACCACAATATCAATATAATTATTTAATATCGCAAGAAAATTAATTCCCCTACAATAGAATGTGCTGTATTTACTTTCCCAAGTTCACTAACAGAATTCAAATGAAGCATTTTGTTGTAGTCAAAAACTGAAATCACAAATTAGTGCTCACTGATGTCAATTTTTCTTTCCTTAACTATGGCTACATGTTGTTAAAGGCGGTGTCATGTTAAACCTTCAGTGCTGATGAATAACCCTAATATACAGAAGCAAAACTTCTGCTAAAACATCTACTTCAAGGACACAAGCATTCTTAATACACTTCTGTCAACAACTGGAAACCCAAGAATTGAGTTTGGCCTTACTTGTATCAGTGAAAGCACAGAAACTTCTACCCCACTATTTCTTGTGGGCAAAGAGTTTATACCCAAAATTCCTCAGTTCCTGATAAATGCCTTGCTGAGCCTAAATAAGTGTAAAATTTTATTTCACGTTGTATCATGGACAACTTCTAATATTGCTAAAACACATACATCAAAAAGAAAAAGAAATTGTAGTGTATTTGTTTCCCTTTTTTTCTCTCTAAAGGGACAGTTGGTTTTGTTTGTTTATTTGATCTTTAAGCCTTGAAGCTTTAATTTTCTAATTCCAAATTGCCTGAGTAATTACCTGGTGTGGCTTTGTGGCTCCATTGAAGCTGTTTCTCTTGTCCGATTGGGGTCATTTAAGCAGAGTGTCTTCAGTCCCACTGGGCTTAAAAATGTGTATCATCCAGCAGCTGAATTTACATGTTCTGAAGAAGTACTATGTATTTTTGGTGCTGTAAGGAAAAGGAATATCTCAGGGAGGTGTTCCTTGTGGCTCCAAGTACCATGCCAAAAAAGTCATTATTGTCTTACTCCGCAATACTCACAGAGCAAGCCAACTATCTCTGCATCTAAACAGCAAGCTAAATTAGGATCATTCATTATATCCTCCAGTGTTCTGCTCCTATCTCCCTCTTTTTTCCTCCTCAAAGCCATTTCCAGTGTGACTTGCAAGTTCCCACACCGTACAAGGGTGACACGTTAGGACTGTGCTGGCTGAGTTATCATTAAGCACATGTCCTAAGTGATGAGGTACAAATGCCAGTCTAAAAATGCCCCTCATACCCCTAAACCTCAGGAAAAACATGCTGAGTTCTCCATATTCACATACAATTCCATGAAAAGAAACTGAGTGAAAATAAAGAGCCTGAGGCACTGAAGAGGTGACATGAGTAATAGACAGAAATTGACTTTGCATATTCCTATTTAACATAATTCTCCTGATAAAAGACCCTGGCTCCAGGACAAACTATGCAGCAATCAAGTGAGGAGGAGGGATCCTCTACTCTCAGCAGTTAACCCAGGAAGCAGAGAACACATTTTACCTTGCTCCAGTCAGTATGTGACAAAGTCCAAGCATTTTTCCATTTCCTCATCCAAGCTTCTTACCTCCAAACTTTGGAGAAGACAGAAAGTCCTTTTAGACCAAGTTCGGTCTGTTTTTACAATACTTGCCAGAGACACAGTTCTGGTCATGGTAATCTCCTCTCCTGAAGTTCAGCTGACAAGGTCTGGCATGACTGCAGTGACATTTAGGTCCACCTTAGCAAAGGTGGTTTTGGTACAAACAGCACCCATTCCTAACAACACAGAATGACAGGATTCTGCCCTGACTCTCAAATCTGCTTTAGCTCAGACTGGCTTCATCTTCCCCCACCTCATAACTAGATTCTGAATGACTCTTAAAATTAGAAGATACTTGCTCATTCCAGGTAAAAACCATCATGCTTATTAGTATAACTTCATCAATTAAAACTCATATAAAATGCACTGAGATATACATACATAAAAGAGGATAGTTTTTTTGTGCTCCACCAAAACTTTGGTTTCATCTATGACTAGACTTGCAGTTCTTCTAAATGACCTTCTGAAATAGAAGTTCATTTGTTAAGAGTCATTTTGGCCTTTACAGCATGCATGGAATTCTTCTCAATACCTTCACCATCGCTTCTTAAGTTCCTCCCAGAACTAGGTTAAGGTCTTGCCTCCTACTAAAATTTCAGTCCCATGGTAAAAGTTGAATGTTGATGGATTATTTATTTGAACCTGTGGCAGCCTACTTCCTCTTTCACCTTTTTGAAGATAGAACATCTGTGGTGACTTGCATGAGCCAGGTGATCCAGGCAGTTCCTGCTGAAGTCCTGGTGATTATGGCTGGTCTTCCATAAGCATTCTTACATTCTTTCCTTGATAACTGGCATCCTCCAAGTTATTGCCTAGCATAACATCCTAATTTCATCTGAAAAAGAAAATTAGCCTATGGTTTTTTTCATAAGATATGTTTCTTGATAGTGGACTTCAGCCACATACCTGACACATCCAATGTACTTCCTTTTCATTTGGAGTGGGCAAGAGAAAAATCACAAGACTTTGCTGTGTCTCCAGCTAAGAGACTCAGAGGCACAGCTGTAGCTGGAGACTGATTGCCGCCTGTAAGAATTATCAGAGAGGAATTTTCTTCTAGTGCTGAGGAACACTGCAGCAGTGTTCAGGCAGTTTAAACTTTCACCAGGCACCCTGCTGTTCCCGGTGTTTCAGCACAGGGCTGTCAGCTGAAGATGCTGGTACCCTTCTGCAAGCAAATCTCAATGTGTGTGGGATGTTGCATGGACTTCATTGCACGAATGAACACACACAGATAATCTTACAGAAGCAAAGTCTGCTTAAGAGTAAAGTTCTTCAATGTACAGTATACCTTTTTTAACCAGCTTCTTAAAATAAGGCCACGGATTATTCTCATGAGAATGCACGAACCAAATCACAAGAACTTTTTGGCAGCAAGGAGACACAAACCAAGTGCATCATTTCTGGTATAATCTGTAGTATGCCATTTTAACTGTGGTGAAATTCAGTCTCATTTTTTACTTTATGTTAACCAGTGTGAACTAGCTCTAAATAGGCTTAAATCCTTGAATAGATGATCTGTAGATTTAAACCTTATGTGGACAGTTAGTTTTGTTAAAGATTTAACACTGGGGTATTTCATCTTCATTCAGTGAAGTTCTAAGTAAAGTTAAATGAAAAGGAAAGATATAAAACCTTATTCATGTAAGTTTAAAGAAGGCATAGGTATTATAGTTAACATAAGTTCACGTGGGCAAGGTTTTATGCATTCATAAAAGAGATTGCATTTGATCTGATTATACTGAATTAAAGATAAGTTATAGTTAAACCTCTAGGGAGAAGAATGAGGATCATGGAGAGTTTTTTAAGTAGTTTTAATTAATTTTCTAAATATGTTTACTTTGCAGTTAATAGAAAATTGATATTCCTATAGCTTCCCTCAGTGAAACAAGTCTTCCTCAAGCTGTGATAAGTGCTTCTCAACATTTAAGTCTGTTGGAAATTTTATACCTTTAATGGTATGCACCAATTCATTTTTTTTCTTGCGATGCACAGCAATCCAGAACTTGCCCCTAAGGTAACAACATACAGTCAAGAATTTTAGCTCGCTCCAAGCTCAGTTGGGATAGATTCCCTGGGAAGCTTCCATGGAAGATGAAGGAACTTGTGAGTGCTGTCAGTTTTTCAAGGACACTCTCCTGGAACACAAAACCAGTTCATGCCCTTTAAAAGTAAGCAAAGTAGGTGGTATAAGAGACTCCCTGGGCCTAAATGTGAGCTTCTGAGTCTGCTCAAAACCAAAAGAAAATCATACCAGAGATGGAAAACCCATTGAGAACTACAAGGGCATTGCCAGGATGTGCAGATGCAGTTAGAAAAGCAAAAGCTCAGCTTGAATTGAAATTGGCCAGAAAGGTCAGAAAAGACAAGAAAGGGTTCTTTGGGTACGTAAACAACAAGCAGAAGGAAATACCGGCCCACTGTTAAGCAGCAGAGGTGAATTAATCACCCACAGTGCTGAAAAGGTAGAGATTCTCACCACACTCTTCACCTCTGTCTTTACCAGCACTGTTGGGCTGCAGGTCCTGGGACCAAAAATCCAGGTTTATACAAACACCAACAAACACCGTCAGTGAAAGAAGATCTGATCTGTGAACTATTACAGGAGCCTGATCCATACAAATTGATGGGTCCTGATGTTACACACCCAAGGGTTTTAAGAAAGCTGGCTGATGTCATTCCAAGGATGCTCTCCATAATCTTGGAGAAGTTGTGGAGATCAGAGGACATCCCAGAAGTCCTTCAGAAGAAGGCTGATGTCACCCCATCTACAACAGGGCTTAAAGGAGGATCCAGGAAATTATAGGCCTGTCAGTTTTATCCCATTCCCTGGGAAAGATGGGGAACAAATTCTCCTGGGGGCTATCACAAGTCAAATGAAGCACATGACTGGGAAAAGCCAGCAGGGATTCATCAAAGGCAAGTCATGCTTGAGAAACCTGATCACCTTCTGACAACACAATGACCTGCTCATTTGATGTGGGGTGAGCAATGGACATCGTCTCCAAGGCTTTCGATATGTTTGCCCAGACACTCCTCCTAAAGAAATGGATGCATTAGGATCTAGACAAGTGGTCCATGCAGTGGATGGGGAACTGGCTGCCCAGACACAGCCAGAGGATGATGCCAAATAGCACCTTTTCAAACTGGCAGCCTGTGACAAGTGGGGTCCCCCAGGGATCGATATTGGGCCCACGGCTGTTTATTTTCTTCGTAAGTGATCTGGAGGATGGGATCAAGTGTATCCTGATGAAGTTTGTTGATAATACCAAGCTGAGAGGAAAAGTGGACACTTTGGAAGGGAGAGCCACCCTGCAGGAAGAGCAGGATAGGCAGGAAGAGTGGGCTGACAAGAACTTTGTGAAGTTCCACAAGGACAAGAATTTGCACCTGGGAAAATACAATCCAGGAGCAGCACAGGTCAGGATCTATCTGGCTGGGGAGCAGTTCTGTGGCAAGGGACCTGAGGGTCCTGGTAGACAACAGGCTCAGTGTGAGTGACCAGGGTGCTGCTGCTTCAGCAAAGCAAGCCAAGAAAGGCTGGACCAGGGTACCTTCCAACCTGGTACTATGTGATACTAGGATCAAACTGAGATCTTACAGCCTAACTACAGGTAGTAATTAGTCGGCCCTAGATAACTGGATGTCATTCACTGTGGATGACTGGTCTGTTTTTAAAAGAACATACCTGAAATTATTCATCCTTATTAGAAATGTGGTTCAATAAACACCTTAAAATAAGCTGTAGCAGAATGAAAAATTTCCAGCCAGAAAAATTATGCAGAGGAAGAAAATTTCACATCCAAAATGGCAAAGTATTTCAAATGTTTCTGTTAAAACACTAAAAAAGATCAACACAAAAGTTTAATGATGTAGTCTCAAGCTTGCAGACACAGGAAGCATGCTAGCATAAAATCAGGGGAAATAGATTAGCAATCTAGAGACCAGATGGTTAGTATTTACTTGCTGACATAACACCACCAAATGTTCCTAAATTTCTTTTTTAAATTTGTCTTTCACATTACATTATCAGTATAGGAACTGATCTTGCAAACATACACATAAAGATTTCAGTACATTTATTCATTTGAGTAGTCCCACTGGCTTTAGAACAAGAGACTGTTCACAGAACCAGGCTGTCTACTTAGGGTAAGTCTACAGAGTTGTAAACTATTTGCCTACACCAAATTGGCCAGGCTAAGTCTGGGGAAAAAAAATTAAAATCCTGTATACATGTCCTTGTTCTGGTTTTGTTCTTCGCATGAGAGAGCAGTTTATGGAGAATATGATAAAAGACATTCCCTACCCATAAATATATCTCCTGGTTTGGTAGATAACTGTTAAACTTGGCAGGGCCTGAGATAAACTGAAGTCTTAAAATGCTTCTCCAATTTGAAGTCAAGGAGTAAAAAAAAAAATTTACGAACATTTTTACCCAGCAAATTGTTAATACCAGCATAAGGAAATGTTGTTTAATTATAGCAGGATACTCCTACAAATTATTTAACCTCTCTCCTTTGTGAAAAATGTCCTTGATTCCAAATATTTGTTCAGAGACTTACTTTTCTCTGGTGGGAAAAAAATGTCACCCCTTGCTCTACACTGTAACTTGTTTAAGTTATCTGTAGGGGCCGTCTATTCAAAATATACAGAATTTCACTAGTGTTAGCTCTTCATACTCTTTCTCCTTCAGCTTTATGCTTTTTCTTTCATTTCCACTTTCTAAAGTGTTGTGTTCTCTCATCCCTGTCATTACTGGGGTTTTTTTGGAGGCATTTACATTGCCCCTTTGCCCAACATATTTTTTCCCCATCTTCCATCAAAATTTGCTTCTCTAATACTTGCATGTTTCTCTATGTCTCCTTTTCTCATCTGCCTCCTCAGGTTCCTTTTCCTTTGCTTTCCTGTAAGTTATTTTTACATAACTTACAAAGTCACCTGCCTCCAGGCAGTGTATTTCCTCCCCTCTTTCATTTTTCCATTTGCACCATCTGTGTGTGTATATGTAGTACAACCACTTCATTTGGTGAAAGTGATATCAAACTGACTTGACCCTGTTACTGCCTGAAAAATAGGAAATTTATTTTCCTATGCTACAGTTTCTTTGTTGATCACACTTTTAGAAGACACGAGGGAGTTCCTTGAATGTCATGATTAAAATGATAAACTTGGGTAACCCCTCATGTGCTCCCCCTGAATACTTTTATACTCAACTCCCTACTCATACAGACACAGAAGCAGTGTCTCTGTTTTGCAAAGCCAGGAATTCTACCAAGAATTTTAATTCTACGCAGGTCTTTCAAGTTATAATTTGTCCGAATATCACAAACATTCAAATATCTGTACCTGCAGCTAACTGTCCCATACAGATGAAAAAGCTGTGAGTACCTTAAACAAAAGAAATCCCCACAAAAAACACTCAACCTATTTTTTTAAGTAAATGTTCAGTCTTTACAGGAACAAAAGAAACAACAGCAAAAAGAAGCTATGGGTAGGTGGCAATTTGCAACCTGTTGTCAAAAAGCATTAGAAAAATTCTGTCATACATGAAACTGGTAATACTTGTCTACAGCTTTGCTGTGTTCACTCTCTAGGCAGAAACAGGGCTAGAACACAGGTAATCTGCAAGGATGGGAATAAAGCCTTTTGTTAGAGATGATGATTTAAAATTGAACTTCTAAATGTAACTACTAAAAGTGACATTTTATATAGAAAAAAAATCTCACAGCCACCAGAAAACACCATTTCCTTTAATGCAGTTATGTCAGACAATGTTTGGAGTCTCATCTGGAATGCTGTGTATCATTCTGGTCACTCACCTTTAAAATGGGTGAACTCAAAAGAGCAAAATTAGCAGAAGAGTCATCAAAATCCTACCTTATAAAAGATCCATCAGAAGAAGGATTGCATGGGACACAACCTCTGGCTCTCAAGAGTAAATGCTACATAAAGCAGCAAAATCAATGTTGATACAAGAAGAAGTTGGTATAAATTAATCAGGAATAATCCTAGAAGCAATCTTATAAACTGCATTTACCTGTCTGTAATGCACATCTTCATATACTTCTGGGGACAGAACACCTAACTGATTTTAAGATACAGGTCCACACATTTACAAAAGAGGGATTATATGACATGGTTCCTCGTGGTAGCAGACAAGGAACAAGAAAATTTTCTCCATTCTTGTGTTCCTACAGATTTGGAGCTGTAATAACATGGAAGGAGAGGAGCTACCTACTCAACAGTACAAGGTTCAGCTGTGCTGCCATTGTTATTGCTCATTAATTGGATTTAATTGCTACATGATTCAAGTAGATAGTAACAGTAAATACTATTAATTCCTGTGGAGTCAGGGTAGAGTTTCTTTAAATCTTGCTGTAAACAAGTTAAAGTGTCAGGAAGCACTGAACGTATAGCCTACCTGAATCTGTGATAGATCTGCATTTGAAATGTGTAAAACTATCTTTGCAGAATCAGAACAGACACTTGGCATTTTTCCAATCATGCAATCACTGTAGTAAAAGAAGGGTGAGGGAAAGTTACTTCATTTATATTTCAGCAGCCACCAATTTCTCCAAGTTCAGTCTTCTACTACATTTGCCTTATCCTCTTATCATTAATTAAACTCTGTAGGAATGGGCCACTATTTAATAATTCTTAATCTTCAGACCTGCAGGATCTTCTAAGAAATATTTCCACTTATTATTAATTTGCTTGGTGAGTATAACCTTTATCCTCTTCAGCAAGCATACTTAGAAATTAATTTGTTATGTCTGGGTTTTAAAATATTTTAGCTCACCTTTACATAGGCAACAACACATTACATAATATAGGAGAATGCAAACATCTTCAAAGACGAGGTTTCAAGCGGGGACATTATTCAATAGCGAGAATGGAAAATGGCCTGAGTTTCTTGTACTAATTCTATAGTTTCTATACTCGAATCCAACCTTTGCTCTTGCCTATACAGTAAAACCCGCAGAAATAGGTTTTTTAAGGAGAACACAAAAGGAAATGGCATATAGGAAATTCTGCCGGCCAATTTTCGAATTTAAGTGAAAGATTATTTCAATGGCATGTTTCATGGAGGAGCCAAACGCGTGCTGGTGTTTTCATCTCAGCTCCCTGGGTACAATCCTCTGTGCCTGCGGCTCCCTCGTGTGGTGCATCCCTGTCCATCTGGCTGGCAGAGCCCCGTCAGACACGGACTGCTCCCCAGAGCCGTGCCCCCAGCAAATCCTGCTGGGGAGCCGCTCAGTGCTCGCCTTGGCTTCCATTCTACATTCTGGGCACCAGCACCGCGGATCTTAACACTGCAATTAATAACTGCGAACCTCTGACTGTGGTTATCATCCCCAGTATCCTTTGCTGTTCCAAAGCATACTATCTGCCCAGCAATAAGCAGTAAGTTTCTTCTTTTTCTTTATTTCATTTGATAGACATTATATATATGTATATACACGCAGTACAATACTTTTCTTTTGTGATAGAGAATAAAGGAAAGTTTTCATTGCTGGTTGTTGTTAAGTCAACAGATTCCAGTTAATAATGAAAAAAAAATTAGATGTTTAATATCAAAAGCAACTTCAAGTATCTTCTATACATTTTAGTATTCAGTATATAGTAAGGTGGTTTGGGGGGGTTATTTTTATATCAAAAAAATTATTTGAATAGACTATTTTTACCCTCATACTTTAGAGTACTATTCATATCAGGCATGGAGTTTAAAATTATGTATCTCATGGTCCCAACTAGCTCTTCACAAGAACCATAGGTCACTTATACAATCAGGCATATGTTTCAAAACAGGGTTTAATCATCAGCAAAGTCAAGGTGCAATAACCATGTTTAGAAATGAACTATTTCATTCTCCCAAAACAGATTAAGCTGCAGTCCTTGATGTGAAGCAATATACAACACCACTGTTTGCAAAACAATACCTGACTTAGGCATAAATAGTACTTCAGTTCCCCGAGCTACTTATCCCTTAACCTTTCTGTAGAAAAATAATTCAACTTAGGCATATATTGCACTAATTTTATCATACTGGATAGCTCTCGCCCTGCATATCTGTTTTCTTTGCTGAACTACGATTACACTAGGGTTTTGATTTCCATGGAAAACCTGGGAATAGGGCAACAGACACACATATGGTGTGCAATCTATAACAGCAGTAGTAATCTCAGAGGCATTCACAAAGGAAACTACACATTAGACTTGGAGATCATTTTCTCCAGTAGATTCATCATTCTCTCCTGTAACTGTAAGCTTTGAACTTGAATGATGTTCTGCTGATCCAGAATCCTGCGCACTTCTCTACAGGTTTCTTCCATAGCTCTACTCAACTTCTTTTGTTCTTCCAACATGGCTTCCATTAATTTTAGCTTCTTCTTTTGGAAACTGCAGTTTTGCATTTTTCTTTTCTTAACGGGTCTTTCTTCAGCTCTGAAATGCAAATATTTGTTAAAAATTAAACTCATTTTTATTAAAAAGAAACACCACAAAATTCTATAGAATATTCTTGGCCAAGCTACAACCTAGTCATATTTTTAAAACTCTGTATTCCCCAATAAATTCCCTCTCAAGTTTGTGCCAAAATGTAAATATTTAATGTATTCTTTCATAGTGCTACAGATTGTAAAAAAAAAAAGGAAACAAAGAGGTTTTACATCTCATTGTTTTTAATAAGAATTTTCCCTGCAGAATACAAGACTTTTTTTTTTTTTGCCTTTTTTTTTCTTTTTTTTTTTTTAATCTTGACTTGTCTTACACATTGAATTTATACACTGTATTTGGAGAGACATCTGGCTTATCTGGCTATTGAAACTCCAACTTTAAAGCTGCAATAACCATCCCAATCCAGAGAAAGTGCTGCATGGTTACATGTGGCAGGATCTTACAGCTTCTTTCTTAAAGCTTTGCATCAGTAAGGCTGGTCCCACTCCAGATATGAGTCTCAGAGTCTCTTGCCCTTGCATCAAGACACAGCAGTGGCAGTGACCACTCTTTTTTTTATATTCCATCACAAAACATTATAAACAACATAAAAGCCGGAAAGGACAGAAAAATACCTGGGGGTGCTGGTTGAGAGTGGCTGAACATGAGCCAGGTGTGCTCAGGTGGCCAAGAAGGCCAACGGCACCTGGCCTGGATCAGCAATAGTGTGTCCAGCAGGACCAGGGCAGTGACTGTCACCCTGTACTCGGCACTGGTGAGGCCACACCTTGAATCCTCTGTCCATTTCTGGGCCCCTCATGACAAGAAAAACATTGAGGGGCTGGAGCATGTCCAGAGAAGGGCAATGGACATCCTCATCTGAAACAGGCAGAACTGCCATGTGGAATTTGGGGAATATTATAAGAATTTCCTGTATGCTTTATCATGCTGGGTTTCTGTTTTGGAAGAGAGATAAACATGGCAATAAAGGCAGTGCTCTCAAGGTGTAAAGTTCACATGGCTGTTCTAACTTGGGGTGACAGCGCAACACAGTCAAAATCACCCCACGTGGCATCCAAGTGAGAACACACACACAGATCTGTGCCTCTTAACCTGCAGCCTAAGAAGGAATCGTGATAAAATATGAAAGAGGAAGAAAGGCAAGTAGAAGGCATATGTGTAAGTGTACTGCACATCTGAGAAACCTCCAGTTAGAGCTGGATAACTCCTTTCCTAACTTAAAGTGAGAGACCATGTCTTCATTTACACTTTTTGTAACTCCAGACTGGAGTCCCCAACATCAAAGTTATCTGATGATGTGTCTTGAAGTCCCTTGACACAAACAGCAATCTCAGTTGTGTTCTGCCAAATGCAGTATCCTTTCTAGGTGAAATGCAATAATGAGGTAGTACAGTTGTGACTAGTATGCCATGTCAACATGCTGCAGATTTTAAGACATCCTTGAATAAGGATAACTTCAACTCTTGAGGAATGTGCTTTTATTAATGTGAAGAAGGATAGTGGAGGTGAGGTCACTCAGCTGTGGCAGATTTGTATCATAATTTGATTCATGTTCTTATCCTACTTGACAGGCTTTGTGCAGCAGCGACTGTGACATTCAGATCTGTCAGCAGGAGAGATAAACAATCCTTAGCACCTGAAAGGCTTAATGCAAATATAAGAAAAAGACACAAGCCCCTTGACATTTAAGAGTGCAGTGACCCAAAAAGGGTGAGATCTATGGAAAGAATCAAGTAGATTAAATTAAATGCTATTGAATTCATAGAGGAAAAAAAACAATCTTCCTTCATGTACACTAACAGGGTGAACAAAGACCATTGGCTTTCAGAATAACCGAGACTTTAAGGTTACTTGTACAGCTCAAAGAACTTTATCAACATTATACTGGCACAATGGTGCTTTGGCAAACGAGAAGTCATCAACTTTATGCTAAATAAAACTTTGGAAGGTATACAATAAACTCAGATTTGCAGGCTCTATATAGCACATTTGATTTAGAGGATCAAGTAGCTGTGAATAAAATAAATACATATTGCTCTGCTCAAACTGTGAGTCAAGCTTGCTGCTGATCACCAAAATTATCACAGTCTCACAATCCTGTGAGAATGGGTCTTGGCTGACGCTAAATTCTGTTTGTCCCCGTTAAATCTAAGGGCCAGAATTACTTCAAATGTGGTCCTCAAAGAGGTCATGCAAGTGGAAAAGATCTACAGCAGTCTAAGGACAACACTGAATCTGTTATTGCAAGGTTCCCATCACTGCACTCACATTCACAAAGAATGCGTGCTTTCTGG
Organism: Falcunculus frontatus; assembly: GCA_013398115.1. NCBI lineage: Eukaryota > Metazoa > Chordata > Aves > Passeriformes > Falcunculus > Falcunculus frontatus. Next base: position 383,652 of record VZRV01008876.1, read on the forward strand.
TAGACAGAGCAAGAAACTTTCTGAAATGGTGGTATTGTTTCAGCCAAAGTCACCTTTTGAATTTAAACTTGTCTTCAGAGAGGATTTAAATGTTGAAAACTTGATGAATCTCTATTCTCTCTCCCATAGAGTGTTAGAAAGTAACTGTGGTAAGACCTCTTGCTTGAAACCAGTACGAACTCACTCCACAAGAGGGCTTGTGTGTTGTCAAAGTAAGCACTGGTGAGAAGGGTCCTTAATAAGGAATGAGAGAGAAATCTGAGGCTTGTCAATGGTCCTGAGATGCACTGAGTACTGTGCGTCTTTCTTGGTAACAGTAGACACCATTCGGGTTTTAATTTCAACTGAGACAACAACAACAAAAAAAAACCCATAAAAAAACTGAGACGGAGTGACTTAGATTGAAAGATCTAAAATATGCCTTATTTTTAAGAGAAAAGAATCTTTGTTTTCCTAGAGTCTGTAAAGGATTTTACCTGTTCTTCACTTAAATCCATCAAAAGACTGTAAAACATGAAACCATACCTCCAAGACAGTAACTGCCTTGCACAGCGCCAGAGAGAAAAAAGCAGCAAATTTTTACTGTCAGCACTATGTGCAGTCTGCTAATAACTAAAAAAGTATTCACTGAAGAGTGCTAGCTCAGAATTGTGTTTCAGCACAGAGAAGTGCCCCCAAAAACAATGACACAAGGATTCTTCAAGGTCTCCCAAGTACTCTCTACGTTTGTTTACAGTAACAAACACAACTTGGTAATTAGCCTTCACTGAAAAGAAATATTTATTTCAGAAATTTTCAGAAACCCCTAGCTTCGGTGAAGGTCCCAATCTCCTTTTCTCTCCACTGACTGATAGTGGAAGGGTTCTGTGGCCACTCACAAGTTCACAGTAAGGACTTGGCACTTAACAATCCTCTCCTCTTGCAGAATAGGTCCTGAAAGGGAGCTCTTGAGAAGGGCTCTACAAAAGAATGCTCTAAAGAATCTAATTTATGAGCTAGGAACACTTGCAACATGAAACAATGTAAAATGTCCAGTGATGCCTGAAGGAGTTATTTGAATACTGAAGTGTTTCCTCAGATACTGAGCCATCTTTCTTGAGAAGTTCTAGGCAGCATGTCAGAGAGACTCCTCTCTGTCAATAACTTTTATAACAAAGTCATAAATACAAAAGAGGGAAGCAGGGAGAGGAATGCGGGTTCAGCACCAAGTAACCCAACCAGCATCAGTATCCTCAAACAGTTTCAGCCAGGAGCATGTCTGGTTTGCCAATGTATAGGCACAAGTGGAAGAAACGACTGACGATTGCTGTAGCACCAATCAGTTCCTGTTGCCCATTCTCCTTGTTGCATCTCTGTGCAGCCAACACCTCTGTGACAACAGCCGTGCAACAGATCCTGGCAGCATCCACAAGCTGAAGAAGCACCTCCCTCTTTGCCAAGCCTAGTCTCTGAAGGTAGATTTTGAGGAAAATCTTAGGAAAGAGGGGTCTAGGGAATTAAGGACCTTAAATAAAATCTTCTGCTGGGCTTCCAGTGTCTGTGGCAGGGAGCCTACAAGAGATTGGCCTTGGTATTCCCCTGACCACACGAACAAAGTGTGGAAGAGCTCTGGCATTGGGACCATGTTCCAAGCAGAACCTCACAAAGATATTTCCATGCTATGCTCTAAAACAGACAGGTGGGGTTCCAAGGAAGCAAACCAAGGGAAAGAAATTGTTCCATCTCACCCAGGAGACTGAGCAGAAATGACAGTGTGTAATGGACACGAGTAGGAACAAAGCAAAACCTCCAGATATAATCAGGCAACATATTAGGCAAGTCTCAACCGCATTTGCTGTCTGCCTACCTAATATCAATTTAATTCACTGTTCAATTAAAAGTTCCTTGATTGATTGCTTACACTTATCCAATACAGCTTGTTTCAGGGACGTGTGTGAATATTTAATGAAGCAGGAGTCGAATACAAAGAGCTCTCTGTTTATCAAAATGTATTATCTCCACAAAACCCTAACAACAATTCCTCATTTTTGACTGCTTCATGGCAAACAGGTCTCCAGAACCATCAGTTCCTGGAATTTATGGCTTTTAACACCAAACGGCTGTGTCTCGCTGTTTTGCTTTTCAGCTTTTTTAGCTACATACAAATCCGAACTGACCTCCATAACCCATGTCTTCATGAAAAATAAATTAAAGTGATCTGGAAATAAACAATATTAATATTAGAGATAATACAAAGATCTTCAGAGCATAATGACTGAGGATGGGGCAACCTGGATCTTCTGGTAAACTAGGCTCATTCAATCATTCAAATGCACTCAGGAATTAACAAGGCTCATCCTTGAAGTAAAGCACAGAAAAGAACCACAAAAATGGCTTGGAGCCTGGGTAAAGCACCTTGCTGGGATAACAAGTCTGCAAAATGAGTTAAGATGCACTACATAATGCACATAGCCTAAAGCTCAAACTTCTTTGTAGATGATGCTCAATAAGATTTAAATAGCCATGGCATAATTTTAGTAGTAAAGGCTTTGCCAAAGCTGTTGTTTCCCAAATTAGCATCATCACCAAGTTTTAATGCACTTCTTTTAATTCGTATCTTGGCTAATTCACGTTACCAATTCTCACTCTTTCTCCCTGTGTAAGCCTTCTGTACCAAATTAATTAATCTACATTTAAAAATCAAGAAATATCAAAGACAGTGCAATCATGGCACACAACCACCTTGCCAGAAAGCAAAAAATACCGAAAGGTTCTCCAATATACTGAAAAGAAAGGTAAGTAGAAGTAACATCTGGAAGTTTCATTCACTAAATTCACATTATAAACAAGGGACTGTTTTAAACAAGGGCTTGTTTATCATGAGAAAGAAGGGAAGAGTGAATTCTCCATCTTCTGAATTTATCAGATCTAGACCAGACATTCAGTAAAACATTTCCCAGAGTCAAACAAATCATAGAAACAAAGAAGTGGAGAACAGCAGAGGCAGGAGGCTCCTGAGTGCAGCAGTGCCCTGCTGAGGGAAAGATGTCACAGAACCCTCTCCATAATATTTCTGGGCTCCACATCAGAATAACCAAATTCAAATGGTATCTAACAAGAAGTCAGACTGGATGACACAGTGGTTTTATTATGGTCTTTTAATTTATGAAAGTAACTCTTTCATCCCCATTTTCAGTACAATAGAAATGGCAGAACACATGAACTCTGAACCATTTTCACAGTCTGTATAATTATGTTCTGTCATTACTTTACAATGAAAACAAAGACCATAAATTAATCCACAGGGTGAAAAAACACTGTTTTTAATTAGATAAAAAGTCATTTATAGTGGTGTCAGGAATTTGGATTTTAAAAGTTTAAGCTGCAGTACAAGACTCCACCACATTGCATTATATTTTATGACCATAGTAGAATAATTCTATTATTGTCAGATGTTTTGTACAGTATAAGTGTTAGAGTGGTTTTAGAACAATACTAAATGAATAGCAGGCACCCTTTAAAGGGATTCCAAATGTTTTTCTCTTCTACACATTTGAAACAAAATTAAAATTAATTTTATCTCACATTAATTGCATTATCACTAACTAGGAAAATTTGGGGTTTGTAAGAAGGTCCCAAACTCAAAGTTTTCCAAACAGAATGCAAAGAAAACCAGTTTCAACTGTTTTTAGTTTGACAATATGTATGTACTGATTGAAGTATAAAACTTGACATTTTTCACTATCATGAAAGCTAAACATTCAATTGATTTTTTTTTTTGGTTACAATTTATATAGCCAAGTAGCCTCCTGCTATGTTCAAAGATACTGTGGAAAACACAAAGCTGACAGCCTAAAGCTGTGTTGGAGAGTTTAAAGGAATAACAGGAAAGTTTTCAGAAGTTTAAAAGTTACTTAGAAAGAACTACTGTTTGAAAGTTTTCTTCACTATCGATTGTTGCCATAATATTAGGATTTTTGTTACTGAAGAAAAAAATCCCATAGTGTAAGTTGTAAAATACAGAGCTGCAAAACACATCTGTATTTTACATATAGACATGTGTGTATATTTTTCAAAATACGCTTCAAAGTAATTGTTTTGCATAACGGTAAAGTACAAAAACAGGGAAATTAAGGACCTAAAACCTTCTTTTGATTTCAATTCCCAGAACTGTCTTTAGTTCCTTTTTTGAATCTGTTGGATCAACTGTCTACTGTTTAGAGGCAAGGGCATTGACAAAAAAAGCCAGGATGGACCCAAATTTTTTATACTAATTCTTTTCTCTCTTGTTGGCTATTTCAAAGTGTTTTTCAAATACAGGATGACACACTAATTGCTTAAGCTGAAAATTGCTTCCTCAGTTCATAATTTTCCATTAGTAACTCTAAAAGAATTCACTTCCTTGTCTAACCATGGCAGCTCTAAGTGATTTTAACCCATCTGGTATCATTAGCAAGCGCTGTATTTTCTTCTGGTCAAGAAAGGGTTCCCTACTCTGCTCTCATTCATCAGGCTAAATTAAACAGGTCAAAGCTGGACAAGCTTTTCAAACCCCCTATGACTATTGGAATAACACTTCTTCTCCTTCCAGACACATGCCCCATTATCACAAGTGCCTTCTAATTTTTAACCCAATCACGATGCTCACCTGTAATACTACACTGATCTCTCATGTGGTATCTACTGCTCAACTTCTCCTTTTTTTAAAAACAGGGGAACTGTATTTTAACTTGTGAGTGTGTACCTACCTTGCTGTTAAAGGATATGCACAATATTCTATCGCACAAAATTCCTTCATAGTGGAGACAGTGAGAGCATGGCTGCATTCCTAAATTATGGAGGTCCTACCACTCTGAGAGCTGCCCTGCCCTTCCCTCCAGCTCCCAGACCATCCTGAGCCAGCCAGTACAGCCACTCCTAGCAGGCAACAGCAGCATTGCAAGGACTGAGTGGCATTACCTGCCCCAGACTTGCAGCCAGCTGAAAGCCAGCCTGTCCCACTAGAGGCTTGATTTAAATGTGCTGAAGTTCCTAAATTTAGCCAAGTAAAGTTGAAATACTTTTTATTAGAAGAGGTTAGGTAATTTCCTTGGACAAAGTTAAAAAAATAAACAAACCACTGAACCTGAAGCTAGTTAAAATGCATCATAGCCTAAATTTTCCAGCCTATCACTATAGAAATAATTTGGTTTGAGTGATTTAAGTCCACTTTAGCTGTAAATGAAAGCATCTCCATGAGAGTGGGGGTCCACCTGCAAACTGCGGGCACAACAAATGTGGGTTTGGGGTTGATTAACTTGACTTCTGTGAGGGCTGTGTATGTTCTGAGGTGAAACCTGGGGTGGTGACGTCTGTCCTCCCTTATGGTACAAAATCTGTGTTGTCCTGGAGTTGTCCCTAAGCTGAAAAATCTTAACATCCAGCATTTTTAAAAAGCCTGATGTTATCAAGTAGTCGAGTGAATAAACTCTGTGACTTTTGTGAAAATGTGACCTTCTAATTAAATATTAAATAATGTTATTGTAAATCCAATTGGGAATAAAGTTATTGCATCTGAAATGTGACTGTGGAGTTTGCAAATCCTGAAGTCAAGAGAGTTTGTGTATCAGGAATATCAACTACTTACAATGAACTAGGACAAAAAAAAAAATTGTTGCTTGTGAACAAAAAGGTTGCTATAGTTCATAAGTTATACACCCTAATAAATATCAGCTGCCAAAAAAAAGAAAAAAAGTTTTAAAAAATAATCAGCTATTCAAAGACTATTTGCTTGAATGATTAAATGAATTTACCCTAGTTTTATTCAACCTACAGTGGGTCTGGAAACAATAATTCAAACTTGTTCGGTTGGTTCTTCTTCCAGCTCAACATCTTTACAGTTGCATGACTGACAGGTAATTTTACTGTTACAGTTAAAGCCTCACAGACTCATGATAAGGATCTCTAGGATCAACTTTTTTCCTGCCAGAAAACTGTAATCAACTCTTATTTCACACCATTCTGGATGAAAAATGAGACCAGTAAAGTCTAAAATTTGTATCAAGAGTACAACCCTGCCTTTTGTTTAAAAAGCTGCCTTCCAGGGAACTCCAATCATATTTAAAAAAAAAAAAAAAAAAAGGAATCACGTTTGCATCTCAAACTAGCATTTACTTTGAAAAAAATTACATTCTCAATTGTATTTAAAATGTTGCAATGTACTTTCAAACTGCATGAGCAGCTTTTCAGTGTCCATAGAAATATTTATTTTGCATCTTTGCACCTTTGCACCATTTTAATAGTAACTGAAGCCAGAGAAATTTCATACTCATATCAAAAGCAGAACTAGAGTAAGCCAAAAATCATCTAAGCAGTATGTTATATCTCTGATTGCACCATGGGACTCTCTTGAACATGTCTCTACTCCTTTTATGAACACTCTCCCTGATGTGAGCCGTGACACGCATGCTGAGTTTTGGCAATAATATACAACTTTTTGCCCAGTTCTCCTACTCCCTTCCAGTCTTTCATAAAGGAATAAAGAAAATGCCCTAATTCAGCAAAGTGGCTGAGATTGGGGAACAGATCTCATTTGTGATTTACAGAAAAAATACAAGAGCTGCTAGAGAAAAATGTGTGAGGGTGTTCCCTCTACACAGCAAATTTGGTTCTTTCTGTAAAACACTAAAAAGAGGGGAAAATAGATGCTACCTCAGCTTGTAAGAAAGTAAGCTTGATGAGCTCTCTGAATGTTCATCTTCAAAGCATTCTTCCCTTCCTTCATATGTAAACTGGTTATATGGCAAATACAGAGGTGTAGACTTAGCTGATGGAGACTGCGAGGCCTCTGTCTGTGATGTAGAAGGACCTGGTTGCTGATTTTCATGCATTTTCACATCGCTGTGGTCTGTCACTTTGGATAAGATCCTATCAATGGTTTTGTAGTAAGGCCAGTCAGGTGCCACAGTTTCACTGTCAGTCATGCATTTTAATTTCCTGTAAGAAAAGGCACACAACATTAAAGCTTGTTTTCCTATAGAAAGTACTTTTCATACAGATCTATCTCAAAACATTGGTTCTGGTCACATTTAGGAGCCAAACTGAATGCTTTCAATGAGAATAAAATTAGACTTTTCTTCTTTAACGTCCAGTGAAGCCTTTCAGGCTCTTTTCCGAGGTTTGACCTGTGATAAAGAGTTCCATGTAAACCTCAAATGAAATTCAATACAAATAAAGAACATTACAACTCTTAATATAAACAGGACTACGTTGGTGGTTGAATAATTTCCTTCCCCTTACAGAATACCCAACTAACCAATCTGACAGCAGCCCCTGACAACTGAAGTAGGCAACACACCATAGCCTTTACCAACCTGTGGGCAGCCCTGTCCTTCCACGCTTTGAAGAATTAATATTTCCTATAATGAATACAAGTGGCTATAAATATAATGCATATCCTTTTTCTAGTATTGCCTAAAAGCCCTGAATTGCCCTGGTAAACATCCTTGTAACAACCATGAGATACAGACGTCTGTTCATTTGTTACAAAATAAAGATCAGTGTAGGCAAAAGTACAGAATTTCATTAATTTACAAAAAAAAAAAAAAGAGAGAAAACACCAACTAACACAGTTAATAATGCATTAGAAACAGCATGCACAAAAACATTATAGTGGACTATCAACCATGACCTTGTCTTTCACGTGTATCTAATTACAAGATTTATTATTCAGTCCTCAGACAAGTTCACTGCTATCCCAGTTGGTACCCAGTGTTATTTTATTTTCTTTTAATGAGAAATATAAAACTGAGGTATCTAGCTAAAGTATACATCTCAAAGAAATTCCAGAGCCCAACTAGAGTCCCAAACTTTCTTTTCATTTGCTTTTCCCAGTTCAGATCTTGTTAATCTAAATCAAAATGCAGGAAGGGAACACAACAGGAAAGGCAAGACCAATGACAAATGCTCCATTTTCATAAACCAGACTTCATTCAAATCAACAAAAAGCTGAACCAAATCTGATTCTCACAGCTAGAGGTTTGCATTTGAGGGGAAAAAAAAAAAGGATAAAAACTATTCCTGGACACCTGGCCCATCCTCTTTTTCTTGAAGCCTTTCAGGTTTTTCCTTCTCAGAATCCATCCTGCCCACACCAGTCCTGCAAGGGATAGAATTGAATAACATGTAAACACGAAAAAAAATGGTGCCAGACTTAAAAGTGAGAACTTGAAGTTCTTCCTTTTAAACCACTCTCAGTTTCGAGTAAGGGGAAAACCACTAGTGAGAAAAGAAGGCAGTAAGATTTGCTTAGATTTTAAAGCCATTTAAGGATTCTTTTTTCCTTGTCCTTGCAAGGTCTGATGAGCTTTTCCAGCTATTTAGAAATGCACATCATAGTCCTGCAAAGCAAAGCCTCACAGCCATCCATACTTTTATGCCCTCTCTGCATTCAAAATTTTAATTTCATACATATTTCACAACCACTGCTGTGATTTCATAGTCAGAGAATATCGAGCACAGCCTACAAATACATGCCTATCCATCCAGCACAAACAGAAAATAGCTAAATACAGGCTTGACAACAACCATCAATTAATATCAATTATTTTTAGTTCAATTGTTTAGGCCATTTGCATGAAAAACATATCAATTATGCCACTATAAGCTAGTAGCCAAGCCTACATGCCACATTTGTTTGCCTGTGTTGAAACCCCCAGTGTGTTCAAGCTATGGAGTTTAAAACTGAATTGCAGTTACACAGTGCTTTCACCATGGTCAGTCATCCCCAAGGGTGAGATGGCAAGAGCCAGGGGTGACCACATCTCAGCCACTGTCAACTCCAGCAGCTGCATTAAGACTTTGTGGGATGTGGTTTGAGACTGACGGACTGCAAAACTTTGTGTCAAAAAGGGCAGGGCAAGCTTGGAGCTGAAACTCTGCTGACTCTGCTCTGGGGACAGGCTTGCATTTAGCCCAGTGTCAGCCAGGAGCCCCCAGTCCCCATCAGGAGAGCTGCTGCCCAGCCAGGCCAGCCCCTGCCTGTACCAGTGCAGGGCATTTGGCCACCCCAGGGGGAGGACTTTGCATTTGTCCTTGTTGAATTTATGGGGTCCCCATCAGCCCATTTCTCAAGCCTGTCTAGGTCCCTCTGAGTGTCAGTCCTGCCCTCGCAGGTGCAGACTGCAGCCCCCCAGTTTGGCATCATCTTCAAAATAGTGAACATGCACTCCACCTTCTCCTTTGGGTCGTTGGTATTAAACAAGGCATGTCCCAGTACCAAACCCCTGCAGTCCTCCACTGAGAATGAGCCTCTAGGCAGAACACAAGCCATTAAAAACTACTCTCTGTACCCAAAGGTCCAGACAGTTTTCTACCCAGCTGGTAGTCCTTCCATCTGGAGTAAAACATCCCAGCGTGGATACAAGGATGTTCGTGGACACTGTGTCAAAAGGGTTTGTACTGTCAAGCTAGACAATACTTTGCTCTACCTTCATCCACAGATCTAGTGTTTTAAAAACAGAAAGCAAGCAGGTCAGTCAGATGTGATTCAGTGCTGGTAAATCCATTCTGGCTATTCCCAGTCACCACCTTCTCCTTTACATGACTGGAAATTGCCTCCAAGAGTGTTTGCTCAATGATCTTCCAAGGTCGTGAAGGGAAGAACTTTCATTTCCTGTTCCTGCCTTTTCTGAAGATTCAACAGCCTTTCTTCAGTCCCCAGGAACCTCCCTCAATCTTCACAAACTTTCAGAGATGATTCCGGATTCAGTCCTTTTCTACCCCTGGTATTTCTGGTAATTCTACTGCAGGCACACCCGACTGAGACATCTGGGCAGTGAAGGCTGAAATAAAGATACCAAGTATCCTCAGCCTCATTATCTGCACCGTTTTCATTAAATCATCCACCCCTGTGGTGATTTTTGGGGCAACCCAGGTATAAATATAGTCTGAGGGATGAAGAAATTGAGAGCAGGCCTATAGGGAAGGAGTTGGGGTTACTGGTGGATGAGAGATTGGACAGGAGCTGGCAATGTTCTTGTAGCCCACAAAGCCAACCATTCTCCTGGGCTGCAGAAAAAGCAGCATGGCCAGCAGGTTGGGGAGGGGATTCTGCCCCTCTGCTCTGCTCTCCTGAAACCTCACCTGGAGGGCTACAAAGATACCCAGAGGGCTGGAACAGCTCTGCCATGGAGACAGGCTGAGAGAGCTGGGATTGTTCAGCCTGGAAAAGAGAAGGCTCCAGAACATCTTACTGTAGATTCAGACTAGATAGAAGGAAGACATTTGTAATGAGGGTGGTGAGCCACTGAAACAGGTTACCCAGAGAAGCTGTGAATGCTCCAACCTGGTGGTGTCCAAGGCCAGTTTGGATGGGGCTTTGAGCAATCTGGTTTAGTGAAGGTGTCCCTGGCCATGGGAGGGGGTTGGAACAAGATGGTCTTTAAAGGTCCCTTCCAACCCAAACCATTCTGTGATTCAGTGGAAAGGTTTCAGAAGTCACCATTTTGCCCGCGTAGGTCGGCACCTTTTTTTTGTTGTTTGAGCTCAGCTGTGTACCCAGACCCCCTTTTTTACAGAACTATGACAATTTTGAAGGAAGAGCTGTTGTTTATTTTCTGCTCACAGAGCTGTAGAGTTGCAGTTATATAAACCCAGGTATTTTTCTGGCTCTCAATGCACTGAATGGATACTAATTCTTCTACTTCTGACTGCCTACCATAGCTCCGAGCTAAATAAAAGGGGTTGCTACCAGGAGGTAGACAAGAGAACTGTCTAGCTTAAAAGCAGCACCAGCAGCAATCATCTACCTGTATGTAGTCTGGCTCAAATACACAGAAAAGAGGATGAAACAGAGGAAGAGATGAGAAGATAAGGGGAAAGGGAGTGTCAGTCCTTTGGAAGAGAAAGAGAAATGCTGCAGGTGGAGGTAAATAGGGAGAACATTCACTGCAATAGTGGTGATGGTTGAACTTTCTGGTAAAACAAACCAAATAGCTGCCTTCGTAATACTAATATCAAGTTCCAGGATTTACTGACTTTAAAATATTTTTTCTACAACTGCCAGAAGTCCAGAAAACCTAGTGAGACAGCTGAGAGCTTTTGCCTGCATTGAGGTGAATGTAACCCTGGAAAAACTGGAGTCTGAATCAGAGATTAATTTCCTGCCCTCAGTAATTAGCATAACTCATCCCAGCAATCTGAGTTGCTTCCAAGAGATAGAGTTGGGGTTTTGTTTGTTTTAATGAAACTTGAGATGTTAAAAGAAACAGGACAATACAAAGGCTGGAATGCAATAGTCCAGAAATGAGAGAGCAAGATGAGCCGAACATTAACACTTTGGAATTGGGCAAATCACTGCCTGAGTGAGCAAGCCAGGCAGAAAAAATGAGGTAAGAAACAGAGGGAAGTGAGAAAGTAAGCAGAGCTTGCAAAATAAATTCACACTGAGTTTATCTAGACCTGTTGCTGTTTCATGAGGGTCTATTAAAATCCAGCTGAGAGCAGAGGCAACTGAGAACTCTTTCCAAAAACTCAGGGATCAAAGTCAGATTTCCAATGGACAAATACCCAAAGCATGCCAACCCAGTTAATTTCAAAGGTGATTGCATGTCTTGTTCCAGACAAGTGAATAAATTAATGGACTTTGAGATCCCACTGCCAAAATGCTCCACTGAATAGACTGAGATAAGTGTTGAGTCGTTTGTGCTGCCATTGACCTTTTCTCAGACTTTATTCTCTGTGCCTATTAATCCACCTTCTAAAACAAAATTATTACAATATTATGTTCTAAAGAGTTGGGGTTTTTTTAAATCACCATTATTTAGTCAGCAAAAAGCAAGCAATCTGACTTGCTTCATTTTTTTAGGCTTTGCTCAAAGCAGTATTGCTTTTTTATTATTATTGCAGCATTTGATATTACTACTTGCCTTAAGGAATGGATACAAGATCCATCTCCTGGGGTTTCTAGGAAAAGCTTTCAAAATAAATAATAAATAGTAACTGTTTATGAACCAATCAATAGTGAGGAAAAGAAAGATGATGAAAGTACAATACTAAGTTGTGCATCTGCCATAAATTATTGAAATTAAAGAGGAAGATAGTAAAATATTCAAATTCAACTTTTTCCAGTAATTTGGCTGTACTCATATTTTATCATTTGCTGTAACAGAGGTCAAATATTCCAGTTGCTTAATGTCATAGAGTATAGCAACGGATTACACAAGCAAAAATGTTTAATTGCTAACATGTACACATGAAAATAAAAAATTAGACTACTCTTTCATTCAAATCATGAGACTGATTCAAATTTACCAATCATTAACATTAATTGACTGTGATTCAAATCAAAGAGCAACAGCTGCATCCTGTTTTCTAGGCTTTGAGGAGGGTGATGTTTTTGAAAATAATAAATTTGCATTCACACAGTTCTTATTTTTAAACATCAGAAGGAATCAGTCAAAACTGTGGACCACTGTGCAAGCTGTACAAACCCTGCTTCCTTTTTATCAGCCAGAGTGTATTGTGTCAGTGGCAGTGTTATAACAGCAGTTACAGAGCCCTGTTCCACAGTGAGATCAGCGCATTAGCAGTGACAGGACAGAGCTTCCTTTTAGAAGGAATAATTACAGGTTCACATGAGCTGATAGCCCCGAGTAGGCTGCAGAACACAAAGAACTGGGCACATACTCTGAGGGATGCTAAACCTCAAGAGCTGGCACACTAATCTCTGGAAAACTTTTGATGACCAGCACATCTGAAAGCTTAACTTTGAATTCCAGGAAGCTTGACTCAGCCCTTCCTTCTTCCAAGATGGATAAATTGGGAGGTTCATGCAGCTCACCACACAGGTGTCTTTGAAGTTGAACATTAAAAACCTGGTGGCTGATCTATCCACAGCAGATATTTCAGATTTTACAGCAATGCCTAAAAGCAGAACTTTACTCAAATACACCTGCAGAAAGAGTTTTCCTTCCACCTATGGTGCTGTGCAGAATTTTCCACTCAGTCAATTTCCACGGTAGATGAAATGGTCCCTTAATATACTGAGACTCCAGTAAGAATTACTTCAGGTCACGGTATATTTTTCCCTGATTCGTTTCCTCCAAATGCACTTGGACTACAGTAATGCAGAGGAATACAGGAACCACTGCCAGATCAGTCCATTGTCTCACTCTCTTCTGACAAAGGTCAGTGCTAAATACTTCAAGAATTATTTTGACAGACAGCTTTTGAGGGCACATTCACCCATAAAAGCACATGATTATTTTTCCATCAACAGCCAGTAATAGCCTGAAACCCACTGTCTTTCATAACTCTACCTAACTGGAAGACAAACAACATCTATATTTCTATTTAATAAATCTAATCTTTAGTAAAAATAATAATATTAAAACAACCTGCTGCTCTCTTGGTGTCAATGATTTTCAGTGGCAATGAATTCCACATGCATATTATGCAGTTCAATACAGAATTATATGACTTTAACTAGTTTTACATTTCTTGCCTTGCAATGCTTATAAATAACTTCTTGTGTTATGGCAAAAAAAAAAATCTGCTTTACATTCTGAAAAATAGTGCATATTTTTATACACCTTTGAAACTCCTTTAGCATTCACAAACTTTTCCACTTCTCTTAATAAAGAAAGCTTTCCACATCTCAGCCTAACTGTTCTCTAAGCTTCTCATTCTCTTGTCACCTTGCTGAAATAGAGAGCAGGCAGAAATAAACACAACAATTCAAGGAGGAAATAATGAGATAAAATAGATTTCTGTATGGCATTTTAACACGTGAATAATGTTTTCACCTCAGATGTGGAGGAATGGTATATGATCACCCTAAAATTGCTTTTGTGATAGATGCTCATGCACACTGAGCTACACCTGAAGTAACTTTACCTGGCAGCACAAGATCCCACATGGGATCCAAACACACCCAGAACCAGGGTGAATACTTGGGGTGGGAGCCCCTTCTGAGCCCCCTGTCACTGTACACACCCTTGTAGGCTGCACTTGCTGCAGCAGCTGCAGTAATTATTGGCCAAGAAACACTCATTCCCTACTTGTGCATATGTGTTTGTCTGACTTGGACACCTTCTGCTCATAATGAATGGCTTTCACTGGGCAGAATAAAGAAAACAACCTTTGCTCAACTGCCTCTTAGAATGCCATGGGATCCTCAAACTGGAGAGCACCATTATAAACATGTTCACTGCTTTCTATTTCAGATCCTTCTATGTTTCAGATCATCCATATCTGTTTAAACAGATGTCCCAGGATAAGACATGCCAGTGACAGCACTTTTAAAACGGAACTTGGTTAAAAAGACATGTAGAAATACTCAAGTATTCTGAGTACTGCTTTTTCCTTTTATAGAAAAAATATACTGATTCTTCATCCATATATGTATGTGCAGTAATTTGTAGGACAGAGGGTTTATGTTCCTTTATGAAATTGTGGCACATAGCTAAATAATATGATCTGATTGAATATTTTAATGCCGTTTATTTGTGACTGTTAAAGGAAGAGTAGAGGCCACTCCACCTCTGCAGCACTGTTAGGAGTTGCCTAAAGAAGTAAAGGATCCTGAAGTGGGGGAAGAAATAGGCACTCAAGTGAAGAACACCCCCCCCTCACTCCTGCTACTGGTGCCACGTTCTCCCATGTCACACTGACCCAATGTAATCATTACAAATCATTATTATCTCAAAATAGAGCATTTTCCTACTCTCAGGATCTTCTGTTCCAGTTTGTGCCACAGATGATGCCCAGAAATACAGTGAGGTAAAGCATCTTCCTCAAGTGTCCTGCAGGCACCCAAACATGGATTAAAACTCGGCTGCCTCACATCAAAGCCAGCAGTCAGTGGCCACTTACATCATTTACAGTTTCACCACATCCTCCCTTATCCTCACATACCACCAAAAAGTACCCAGAAAACTAGAAATTGTAGGTAATAGCTTCTGCTTGTCCCTGCTCTCCCTACCAGCTCACCTTGACAGCAAAGCACACAAACAATAAGAAGATGCATTTCATATGTCAGAGCACAAAATGAAACAGCTCTGTGACAGCACAAGGCAGTTTTTAACTCTCCTAAATTAGCATCTCAATCAATAAGCAGGGAGCTGCAATGCACTGCAAAATAGAAAAGCAGAGTGACAACATGCAACAGAAGCAATCTTAGAAGTTCACAGAAATAGAAGGATGTTTCTTAAAAGTGCAGTTTCTCACACACACAGTGCACGTATGCAAGTGATTTTATTTCTTCCCCTCCCCCAATGCAACTTTAAAGTAAAAACATTAATTAGGAAAAAAATGAGACTCTCTGATTGATGACAACACTGTAAATTTAGAACAAAGGCTGACAGAAATAACCTATTCCACTTGGCAATTACGGCACTTAACTATTGTGCAGTGTTGCTGCTACAGACACCTGTAAAATCTCAGAGCCGCGAGATGCAATTCCCAGCAGGGAGGACTGCAGATTTAGCAGACTAAGCAAAAGCCTGGTAGCCAGCAACTCCCGACTTCTAAATCTGCATCCGAGTGTGAATTGCTGGGTGATGCTGGACAAAAATTTATCTTACTTCCAGCTTTCTCCTCTACAGTCTGGGTGAAGAAAACTGTAAGAATTACAGCAGGGTTGGTAAAACATTTTGGAGACGTTAGCATTTGCTACAAAACATCAGGTTTAGTGTTATGGCAAATGATGTTAAACATTATGCTTGTGGATCATAGAAATGTAGAAGGACATTCAGAGTTAAGGGGTTTACAGGATTTTCCCTAGTTTTCTATTTGATGAGCAGTCCCTGCATTAAATACAGTAAGGGTGCCTTACAGAAAAGAGAGCAGTTTTAACATGGTTGCCTGCTGTAATAACCTTTTTTATTATTAATATGAGCTTTGAGGAGAGATTAAATAAAAGAGTCACATATTTGATTTTCTTGCATTACAAGCACATAGCTCAAATCACCACTCAGGATTTCCAATATGAGGCAGTTTGTGCTTCACAGAGATAAGAATTAAGAAACAAAAAAAAAAAGGAAATATTTCTGTTAAGTTCTAATTATTTTTCTCCCTGCAAACAACAAATGCACAAATGCCTCACATTTTCTGAAGCCAACTTCCCCTCCTGACTGCTTGCCTGTTCTTTATCATCCCCTTGTAGACACCTCCGCCCTCCCCCCGACTCCTTTGGAGCAGTATTGACGGTGCACATTGATTCTCTCTGCAGATATAATAGTTCTTTCACTGCTGCTGCTTATAATTATAGCAATGTGTGTCACTCAGTAATAAGACATTCAATTATTCTTGGCCCCGTGAAGTGTAACCCTTCAACTCACGAGACCAAAATCTAAGAGCATCAGACCCCCCCCCCCCCCCACACANAATTTTGGGCGACCACACCCCCCCCCCCCAAACATTATTCTGTTCTAGTTTTCTTTTTTTTTTTTTAACTTTGCCTTGCAATTCCGATCCTCAGTGGCCACTTGAAACTGCAGGAGTTTCACTGCAAGGAACTGGCTGCCAGGCTAACACAATCAGTCCCCTCAGCAAAGAGCAAAAAAAAAATAAATCTCTTTTCCCCATTAAATACATTTCCATCCCTCTGCATCATAACAACGCCAGCTAATTTTAAAGAAACAAAGTTGTCCCAGAGTTTGACATGAAATGGGGGGGAAAAATTAACAATGACGTAACAGCACTGGCAAGAGAGAATTTTAAAAGCGATATGAACAATCTTTAATCTTTTATCGACAGATTTCCTCTAGGAGACTTCTTTCTGAAAGGCAAAAATCACTGCGCCGTCCCTGCTAAAATCTCTTAAAATAAAAAGAATTAACTGAAGCTTACCTGTACTGGAATGTCATATTTGTAATTTTTATCTTTATTTCCTCTCCGTGGCGAATTTCTCCAGTCATTTCAAAGAGTTTGTTAGCCATTTTCTCATAAACTTTGGCATTCCTTTTAGTTTGTTTCAGCTCATCAAAAAATTCTTCCCAAACCAGCATTAAACCTCTCATTTCTGCATCAGTCCAGTTTCTGGCCCTCCTGTGTTTCTCAGTCTGAGAAGAGACAATGTAACTGGGAATTTCTGCTGCAGCCATTGCTGACTGACCTAAAAGGGTTTTAAAAGAGGACACTTAATATAGATTGAGTTTTTAGTTTAGGTTTTTTGTAGTGCAAGACATGCATATGTGGATAAAGAATTTGAATGACAACAGAACATATGAAACCTTTTTGCAACAGCTTGAAGCTTGAGTGCACAAAATGGGGCCTACATCTGACAGGCAGGAATTTAGTTAAAAGCTTTTAAACAGAGAAACGTCATTTTGATGTCACGTTTCCATAGCAACAGAGCAACTGCATAAGCTACAACAACAAAAACCTTTTAACTGAAAGCCAAAGAATCAGGACAAAGTTGACAGGCCATCAATATTAAAGCTTTTAAACACTTTAGGTTTAACAAAAAAAAAGATCTATGCAGCCTTTGAGAAGCTACTTTTAAGTTTCTACTTCTTTTTTAGCTTTCCCTTACCTTTTAGGCAGACAATCTGCTAGCAGGGGGTCATGGTCGCCTGAACGAGCTTTTAAGTTGTGCCTTGACAGACTCTCTAGGAGGTTGCAAGGACTGAGGCCATGTACACAAAAAAAAAAGCTTTTTTTTTGCAAAGATATTCTGCAAAAAGAATCAGCCAGCTTTATGAAAACTATACATCTCTCAGCTAATAAATGTTTAAGCAGGCAGGCTCATTAAAAAGGAGCCTGCATCTGGGCTTTAGAACATGCAAAAAATAGTATTTAAGTGTTTATATAAAGAGAAATATATACAAAATTTCAATATAAAGCCACTTTTTTTTTTCCCCGAGATGTTTTGCTGCTGATAAGCACACACTGCAGTCCTGTCAGTATGAATTTGCCTTTGTAGGTATGTATTACTGTATGTGTATTTTGTATTCCTAGTAATTTAGATGCTATTTATGCAGCCTGTGTTCTGCCTTAGGACTGCAGCAGAAGCATTTCACCTGCTTTATGGGCAACCTAAAAGGATTATTCAATGAGTTAAAAAAAGGCTGAGAGATGCTTAGAACTGTGAATAAATTGCTTTGCTGTAAAACAAGCATTTTGAGCTGGTTTTTATATAGGGCTAAATTGTGCCAGCAGTCATATCAGAGAAGCAAGGCTTATTCATTGTACTAAACACTGCAATACAAGCAGTGGGCCAAATCCTGCCCCACTTACACTCCTGCAATCTGACAATAATCTTCCACAAAAGAGTGAGATGCAGGAACTGCATTAATTCCAGCAGTACGACCAGCTAAAGAGAAAAATGTTCATTTCCTACAGTCCCAATAGAATCGTGTTATGTAAAATATAAATAAATAATCCACGGACCTTTCTTATTATTATTTTTCTGTTTCAGCATATAACAGCAATAACGATCTCACTGCAGGGCATTTCCTGAAGATTAATGGCAGGCAGGGGTTAATGGCCTAAGGCTCACCCAGTCAGTCGTTAATCCCCAGGAAATGTTCTGTGCCTCAATCCTTAATGCTTAAGTATCCTATAAATTGTAAGTCTTCTCATAACCGCATCCTTGATCTTAACAATAGTTTAAAAACACACGGCTTGGTTTGCATCCTGGAGATGGCAAAGAGAGCACATAATGTTCCTGAAAGGTACACTAGTGACATTTGTGGTATCATTGCCTTCTTTCTATTTTATTTATTCTACTGCATATTACAAAAGGCACAACAGCATACCATAGAACAAGGTGGGGGAGTGGGGGGTAGAATTACATATACTGTACATAGGAACTTCCACTGATCCAACCCTGAACATGTCTCTGTCAGAAATATACCTGCTGAGTCACTGCCTTCCTAAGGGTAAAAAAAAAAAAAGGAGAGAAATAACGAAAAAATCCCCTAGCTTCCAAATAACTGCTTTTAACTACTAATATGACAGCCTAGCAACTATTACCTTTAAAAATGTGTAAATAGCAGCATATGTTGTGATGATGATCTTGCATGGTTTGTCTCTTGGGTGGCCAGCTGGGAGACGTCACATGATCAGGGGACAGATGGTGGTCAGAAGAGGATCAGCTGATGACACATTCATTTTATTAATTTATTGTTTTGTTTTGAAATTCCCGTCACTTAACCTTGGGCTTCAGGCAGTTCTGTTAATAAAACCGTACCAACCTCGGCTGCCTGTGGTCTCAGCTAGTGGCTGGGGATCACCAGGACAAGTTTAAGGAAGCAACACAGAGTCCAAGAGGAAAATACCATCGCTCTGGGTCTGACTTGGAACTAGCACACACTACTGCAAAGCCAGGCTTGCTTTTCAACCTTTAATCATCCATTAGAGATTTGTTTTTTCTCCTCCAGACTTTAAACCACCTACGTTGTGAAAATGCCGATTAACACCACTGAAACCCATGCATGGTACACACAACTTGTCAAAACCCAATGATATGTGGGGTCTCTGCTTTAAGGATATTTTTAATCCAGTTTCAAGTACAACAACCGGGACAGGGTGGGTGAAAACCTTTCCAGCTGCACCAAGTTCTTTCTGCATAGTCCACAACTATTCCTTCCCCTCTCCATCCACATGTGCCTGGCATATGTGCAGCTGCTCCTTGTGCTCTGTGCTGGCCCCCGGACCCTGGAATCCTGCAGAAGGGGGGCGGTTGCTTCCCTGTGAAATTCACATCTCAACTTTTCTATGTGCTGTTTCCTATTAGTGTACTTGACAGATTGATATAGTGGTATAGTGCTATTTAACATATGCTAAATAAAAGAAATGCTTTCTAATAATACCTCCCTTATTCCCCTCCTCTCAGCACCTGAAGGGAATCTAAGTTTCAAGGACTCCGGTTCTACCCCCTCCCCTGAAAAAGTCGTTGATAATAATTATGGAGACCCCACGTGCCTCCTCTGCCTCGCCAAAGCACGTGTGCCAAGGGGTTGATAAAGTGACTGTTTTCCTACGTGGGTCTGAAAGCAAGAGAAGTTTTTTTATCCCCACACAATTCCTGCAGTCTGCACCAGAGCCGGGGCAGGGAAAATACACCTTTCCAGGCTGTGCCTTTCTCTGCTGATGTTCTGCAGATTTGTGCAGTCCCTAGGAGTCACTAAGCCCTTGTCCTGGTCCCTGAGTTGGGACAAACAGCTAAGACAGGACCAGCAAACCTTTTAGGGGAAGAGCAGCTCTGTGGCAACAAGAGCAGTCCCTGCCCAGGATGAGGGCACTGGGAGGAGAAGCTCTATTAGCATTCGGCTGCTTCTTGCCCCTCTCAAGTTAGAGGACAGTCAAGATTTGTCATCTACCTCAAAGACTGACTGGTCACCAAACCCAGAATAACCACTGACATGACAAGCTGCAGCTCTGCCAGACTGAAGGCACTGATACCCCTCCTGCACTCCCCTCTGACCCCTGATGGCAGAGTCCTCCAGCACCTGCCTCCTCCAGGCGAGGACCAACCTGGCACCGAGCAACGTGCAAGCAACTGAAGCTGCAACTGTTCTCATCAATAAAATGAGAATATGAAAGCCTTGGAAACCACGGATATACATAACAGATCTCCTGAGTACACCTTTGTACATGTCTTCCCTCTGTAGCAGAAAGTTGTTCTCCTCCGCTCTCCTGCTCACCCCAGTCCCTCCTCTGATGGGCACTGCCGTGACAAGTCCAGAAGATATTCTTCTGAACACTTCACTGTGCTTGAGTATCTCATTGTGCCTTTCCTCTCAATGCACACCAGCTCAGAGGAACACGAATTTAATGATCCTCTTGCAAATCTGTTCTTCATATCATCTGCGTAAACACCCTACCTCTTTTTGCAATCATTATATATCAGCTTGAATAATACCTCTCACAGCTGTTCCACCTTTCATGGTGATCTCTGAAGATAACAAACCTCAAACAGGGTAGAAGGGTTTATAATTTGCAGATGTGGATCTAATGAAGTTCCCCTATAAATGCTGCTATCACAGAGTTCAGACAACTCCATTAATCCTTACACATCTGTTGACTGTACCTCAGGTGATCTGTACTAACTGACTGTGCATACAGCCTTCAGCTTTGCAAGAGTGGGCTAATGCATGCCAAATAAAACTTCCTTTAGCCAAGTTTTAGGGATGGTGTTTCCCCCTGTGCCTGCAGGGGAGTAACGGCTCCAGTCACTCAAGCACCAGAGCCCAGCCCACAAACTGTGAGCCATTACACCGTGATTACAGAAGGGCATGTCCAGGCCTGCTGGTGGGGACTGTGGTAGAAGTCAGGAACTTCTGGGCAAAGCAGAATTTATTCCATTAGGACACAAGAAATTTCTGTATCTGCTCCTAAATGTAGTTCTGTGCCTGAAATCCACATGGGAGCTGTCTACAGGGATGCTGAGACACAGGTGTCTGCCTATTGGGATTTTTAAAAATGGAAGAACATTAGCTTTGGTTCACAAGAGTCTTGATACCAATTGGCAACAAACACCCTTTTAGGCAGCAGCTTGGAGCAGTGACACTGGGAGGAGGAGTTTCCTGCTGAAGGAGCATCACCCCTCGAAGACACAGGTCCAATTCTACAACACATGGGTACCTCAGTAGACTATTTTGTAATATCTTGATTGCATAAAACTAAAAAAAACCAAAACCCCACCAATGAAAAAAGCTGCTTTCACCCTTTCCGTTTGGGGCAAGCTGTTAAAAGTGAGATCATCCAAAGAACAGGCTGGTCACTGCTCCTTGCAATCCTCTGGTCTGGCCCACCAGGAGCTTAACACAGGGGGGTCATAACAAATCTTGAAACTGGATAGTGACTCCAGATCATGTGCTCGTTCTCTGGGAATTTCTGTGCAGACACACCTTGATAACTCTGCTTAAAAGGGTGAAATACTACGTATGTGTTTGTCTAAAAACAATCAAACCAGTTGGAGTTTGCATCACAGTGGGATACTATGTTGTAAGTTCAAAAAGGCCGCATGTGTTGCGAGGCTGTCTCCTGCCCCACATTTCACCATCCACTGGGCTAAAAGGCCCACTTTCTAAAGCCTTACTGAAAATTATGGGTTTAGCGTCTCTGATAGCTGCCTACTGCAATTTGCAAAGATGGTTAAATGCAATGCAGTTCCCCAGTACAGACAGGCTGGGGAACGAGACACTGGAGAGCAGCAACTGTGGAAAAGGACCTGGGAGTCCTGGTCAATGGCAAGTTGAATATGAGTCAGCAGTGCCCTGGCAGCCAGCAGGGACATCCATGTCCTGGAGTGCATCCTTGTGGATCCTTTCCAACTCAGGATCCTCTATGATACAATGATCCTCTTCTGTGAGAGAAGAAATACTCTGTGAGAGAATAAATACTCTGTGAAGTACTCTATGAGAGAGGAAATATTCTTCCACTACTGCTGAAAAGCTTGGCCAGAGAAGATAGGCTGGGACAGATGATCAGGAGGAGAAGCTGCCTTTTTTCCTCCTCCATTAAACCAACAATGAAGCTGCTGTGCTCAGGAGAGTGCTGGAAATGAGGAGCTCACCCAGAGGTAGGGAAGCACCTTTCAGGCAGTGGTGCCTGACTTAGGAACTCCATAGGGTCCATGCACTGTTCAGTCTGCCAGTCTCCTTGGGTGGTGGAGTCATGGGGGTTTGTAAAGGCTCAGAAGCGACAGAAAACTATAAGGCTGTGAACGCAGAGCCATCAGGTCAGTGTTGTGGAGCTGCACACGGACACAGCTCGTGCCATCCTACAGCCTGTGAGGGAATTTTAACAACACAGCAGCATTTGCAAAGGAAGACCAAAGCTCTCCAAACTGCAGGAGTGTCTATTACCAATATAGAATGAAAAAAAAATATTCAGGCTGAGGTAAAACAGTAGGTGTCTCGAGATAAAGGGCAGTCCCTTTCCTCAGAGGGCCTGCAACTTAATTGGGACGTGCCACAAGGGAAACACACAGGAGAGACCAGAAGGGACAAGTGACAGCAACACATCACTGAGCAAAGGACATTGCATGGTTGGATAGCTTTTATGTACACCTAAAATAAATAACACCTGCACAGAAGTCTGACAACAGAAATGGGTGCTGTGGAGGAGCCTGGCTGAAGGGAAGCCATCCTAGCTGACGTGCGGCAGAGAAGATTTTGATATGACAACACTTAGAACGAGAACAAGAAAAATAAATGTTTCTACACAAAAGCCCTGTCACAGGGCTGTCTGAGTGAAAGGTCTCCCTGATGGTGGAGCAGGGCACTGGGCAGCCCAGGAGGACTGTATTCCGGAAAAATGCAGGTGAGCTGGAGGAAGCTGGAGAGGTATTTTATTTCATTTTGCAAGAAACATCCTGCTTAAATTTCACTGTATTCAGAACATTTCCCACAAGCATTTTGATCTTGCTGAACTGGCAGATTCTGACCAAAAATATCTCCTTTGCCTATTTTAGTAGTAACCATGGAAGCCAGCTTTGCACCGACATTCAGTTGGAGAGAGGATGGCGAGAGACAGCGAGGTGAATGCAGACAAGCTGGGAAATGAGGCTTCAGCAGTTTTTGTGGTCAGATCAGGAAGCATTAGCAGGCAAGGGGGAGAACTGGAATTACATGGGGCTTTAGAAGAAGGAGCTCATGGACTGCAGGGAACCCAGAGAATTCACTGTTTGGAAAAAAAACCAGGTACAGGCTGGTATGTTGATAGTAATTAGATTAAAAATTACAATACTGAGATTATTTTATTATTATTATTACTTTATTTAAGTTTAGCAGAAACACAGACACTCATGCTACAGACCCTAGTTTAGCATATTGGAGAGGGAAAAAAAAAATCCCTTATGTCCAGAAGGTACAAATAATCACTGCCCAAACGTCTGGCACTTACAATATTATGCAGGCAGGATGCCAAACTAGATGGACTTTGAGTCACACATGTTCCTGAATTTTCAAGCATACAGGAAGAGATGGGCCATACTATTAAAAATTTAGTTATATAATATTGAAAACAAAGCACTTCAGTCCTATGTGTGTCATACTCACAGTTCAGTTTATAACAGAGAATATCCTAGATTTCCTTACTCTTAAGAAAAATTTGCAGGTCTTTCGCATATGGAGCAACTCTGCAGTACGTAGTATCAGATATACTCCTTTTCTGGCAAGCAAGCAACAAATCATATTACAATGAAAATCACTCAGTTCCCAACGAATGGTTTCCCAAATTCCACTTGAAAGAAATTTTTTTGGCCCTGCTTATTTACTGGGGTTAGTAAATAAGTCCTCCTGCTCTTGTTTGGTTTTTAGCACATTTGAGCAAGTTACATGCTGAAAAGTATCTAATTCCTTAAAAACTCCTCCTACAATGCTATGCAAATATTGCTCTTCTAGAAGAAAATTCCTCTGAGAACCTGTTCTAAACACTTCGTTTTAGACGTAAACCATGAGTTAATCCAGTTTGCATTTGAGATGTATCACAAAAGAAGAAAAATAATCCCTGTTGTGCACAAGTCTGCCCTGTGCCTTGTGCTGAGTGACGTTCCCGTGACTCAGCAGGGCAGGAGGAAAAAGCCATGTCACGAAAAACAGATGACAGCAGCTGGTTTGATCGGGTGCTGCTGCTGCTGCAGCTGCACACAGCATCGTTTGTGCCCCAGCAACAATTAATGCTGCTGGTGTCACCCCTTGCTAACTGCAGCGTGAGAGGCGGTGGTATTCAAGTAAATGCTGGGAGGAGGTAATTGATTCATCGATCCTTCAGCGAGGAGCCATCCCCCAGGTCCGAGCAGGGAGGGAGCCAAGCGCAGGGAGCACGGCACTGGCACAGGGCTCCAGCTGAGCAGGGTTGTGCAGCGCTGTGGTAGCAAGCATTAGAGCTGCCTTGAGTAAGTGGCTTCTAGCTCGCTGTTCTTCCAGAAAGAAGAGCGGTGTGGGCCCTTTTCCAGCAACCTCAGAGGAACTGCAGTGCAAGTTTCTGGCAATTCGCTGCCAGAAGCCCGGCCTCGCTGCTCAGAGCCTGCTACTGGCTTGGCAGCCCGCTGCATCCACCTCACAGCTGTCTGCATCCCCACACTGCCTCTCCCTGAGTCCCTGCCAAGGCTGGCAATGGACGTGGGAAGGCCGGACCAGCCCCTTGTCATCCCTGCCCTCAGCCCACAGCCACGCTCCAGGTGAGCCCAGCAGCTCCCGGGGAACACCTCACACCAGCTCCTCTCTGTGGGGCACAGCGATGGGATTAGTTCCTACTGTTCTGCAGTTTAATCACCCACAGGTTTTCAAAATAAAAAGTATTAAAATCCTAAGATGTCTGCCAACTGGAGAAAGGCAGGAGCTTCTCTGACTATCGTGCATTTCTGCTTCGGGACCCAAGCCTACCCCCAGCTGTAGCCCTTTCCCCTCACAAGGGTTCACTCAGCTCTCAAGCCCCTCAGAGGAAAATTTAAAGATTTAAAAAAAAATATTTCAGATAAAATATTTAGGGCACTGGAGATTTTCATATCAGTTCATAAAAGATTTAAATACTAAAATGTAAACGGTGTTTTGGGTATTACTGCGAGGCAGCCTCAGGAATGGAAATTCAAGAAAAGTGTTGCAACCCTAGAGTTCAGACAGTACTCTTAAAAGTATTCTTAAAAGCCTGCCTCGTCTGAGAGCTGCCAAAAAGGTAAGTAAAACCAAATTCTCCAGCACCCTCGTGCTGTGATAGCAAATGAGCTTATCTACTTAAGTGGTTGCTAATGGAAGTTGAGACCATAAAAGAGGCAGATGCCATTTCTGGGATGGGCTGACAGCAATATCACCCATCCCACAGCATCCATGTCCTTACATTGGAAGCAGGGGACTGAACTGCACTTTATTCCCAATGCCATGCTCAAAGTGTTTCAGGGGAGTTAAGTTCCTCCTGAGAGCTACTGATGGGGCCCATGTGTGGTCTGTGTTTGCAAATCCTTCCCCCAAAAGGATGATTTCTGCATTGGTGCAGATGATCCACACAAATTCTTCAGCTACCACAACATTGAGTAGCATCTGCAAGACAAAAACAGGATTGGGAACTTAAGCATCAGCTCTCAGGTCTTGTGATAGGCAGGAGGATGACCCATCTCAATGTAGAAAGGTTTATTGCAGTATGCATGTGTAACATTGCCCCTTTTAACACAGTGGGTAGCAGTATTTGGAGTCCTGTGATCTCTCTTGGTTAAAGGATACTCTCTTGTTCCCTGGTCACCTACCCCTCTCACATCCACGTGTGCCCCTCCAGCCACCCTTCTGCCTCAGGACCCAGCATCTCCCCTCGCTGCCTTCACCATAAGCCCAGACTGCAATTGCTGTTACATTCCTCATTGACTCCTGGCTTCTTCCAGCTGTTTTTCCCTCCCACTGGCTCTCTGCTGTTTATCACACACTGCTCTGCTCCAATCACTCTCCACCCACCACGGTTCAGTTTATATTCCAGCCTTAGCATGCTACTCTGATCCAGGCATTATCTTCCACTGTTCTGGCTAAAACTAAACCCAGGAGTGTGTCCTCACTTCCTCCCTTGGCTGCAGTGCAGTGCTGCCAGCAAACCCATGAGCCCACAGAACAAGGACACATTTCTGAGCTGGCACAGGAGCATTCTGGCCAGCCTGAGGAAGCCCATCAGCCTCATTAGCTCTCCTGAACTAATGCACACCCACAAACCACATTTGGATACACACTTCTCCAGGTCCAAGGCCAGTTGTCCAGTACCACCAGTGGTTTTAAAATCCTGGCTGGTGCTTTTCATTCAAGGTGGCATTCAGTGTTGTAGCCCAGAGGATGTGCCCCAAGTGTAGGTCTGTGCAGGGAAAAGCAGCACCATGTGCTTGGCTATAAATACCCTCTGCAATGTGGTTATTAACAGAATCATAGAATACCTAAAGTGGGAAAGGACATATCAGGATCTTCAGCTCCCTGCTACTCACAAGACTACCAAAGACTGAACCATATAATCAAGAACATCATCCAGACACTCCTTGAACTCAACCAGATTTAGTGCCATGACCACTTCCCCAAGAGTCTGTTCAGTGACTGAGCACCCTCTCAGTGAAGAATCCCTTTCTAATGTCCAATCTGAACTTCCCCTGATGCAGATTTGGATGCAAGTAAAGCTAAGACTACACCATAAGGAGTGACAGTACCTGCCACCACCCATTTCTCATCTGAGTCAATCATGCAAGTGCAATCAACAAGATTAATTTAAATTATGGATTAACTGGCCTCAGTTCACCTGTGGCAGATTAGCAAGCAACTCAAATGACTCCTTTTTGGCAGAAAAGCTGCCTCCAGTAGATCAGCAAAGATTTTTCTGAAGAGTAACAAAACGGAAGAGCTACAGACCAGATTTTCAGTACTGGAGAGCTGAACGTATTTCTAGCCCAACTGCACAGGGGACCAGGCAGATGCAGCTTAAATAAGAAACCTAACTGGGATGTTTGAGGGGGAGGTGCAGACCTGAAGAGTATGGAACCTGAAACCACACAGACACAGGAGACAGGCAGCGTGAAGATGCAAGTACAGACATGCTGTCTGAAGGGAGTCTGTGGCAGATGTGAATGGCACCAGGGAATTCTTATTTTGTTTCATCCCTGAACATTCAGTTGACAGCTTTCTGCATAGCCAGAAGGATCCCCATGTTCTTAGCAAGTCTTCAATTGCTCAGAAGATTGGGATTCTTTAGTTATAAAATACAGCTTTAATGACTGTAGGACAAGGGACCTAAACAAAGAAACAAGGAACCACCACCTGATTGCAGAGAAACAAGACTAAACAATTTACAGAAAATCAAACTAGTTCACAGCACAGTGTCTCATTCTCTTTTAGTGGCCAGTGTTTTCCATTCTCTGTGCAAACAGGAGGACACAGTTTGTTTCCCAGGGGAGGCACTCTTGTGCAACTGCTATTAGAGGCAATTGGCCAACTCCAAAGGACTTTAAAGGTCAGCCCTCTTCTCCCCTCACCTCACTCCCCTTGTAAAAACTACTTGGGCTGGCTTTAGCCCCTGTTTTGCTGTGGTTTTAAAAGAGCTCAACAGCCTAATCCACAAACCTTGCCAAGCAAGCACAGAAAAAGTGCAACTGCCTCTTGTCACCAGCCATATGGATGAAAATATTCCCCACGCTGACTTTAATGCCCAGTAGCAATATCCCAGTGGCTGAAGCCACGCAAGCAGACCAAAAATGCATCACAGGCAGCAGTCTAAAACGTTCAAGGCTCATGTAATGGTTTTGTCCATTTGCAACCTCTTTGCTCTCTGCACACTGCGCTTCATAATAACTGGACGGGCAGATTATATTAAAGCTCATGCCTACTCTGTCAAATGATTTCTCATCAAGTCTCAGCAGGAACTAATTGAAGATTAAACTAATCATTCCTTGAGGCCTCTTCTGGAGTGTTTTATCACTTTTTGCGAATCCATTAAGGAAAACTTCAGTGAAGTGCTGATTTGGCAGGACCACTGAACACACAAGCTGGAGTGACTGGACAACCCAACATACATGTGAGAAATGAGGACTTCAGACATTCTCTGTAAATGAGACAAGCAAACCCTTATCCATTTCTCCTGGCTGTAAAAAACAGCCGAGCAAAATGGTGATAACTGTTTTCCAAACTATCGTCCTGCCTTCCTGAAAACAAAGGAGCAAGTCTGACAAGAGCTGCCTGATGTCACACAAAATATTCCCGTGGAATTCTCTGATCTTCTCTGCCTTCTGAAATCTGGAGAATACCACAAGCAGCCAGCAATTACCAGCCACTGTAACTTGTGTTGATCCCTGCTTTAACCTGTTTCCACAATAGCCAAATTCTTTCATCGACCAATCTGTAGCTTCATCCCTGACCTCTGATCTGCCCAGCGCCTCTCTGGGTATTGTACGCAGCTATCAGATAACAGAAATTGACATCCAGGCTTCCTCCAGCCTCGAGGTAAAAGCCATAACCACTGGGGCATGGCAGACCCCCAGATGAAAAAATTAATGTACTTTTTCCGCAGTGCCTTGCAGGGTTAAAGGAGTCATTTAAGCAGAGATGAAAGCTGAAAGAAAGGTCCAAAGAGTTTTTTTTTGTTTTGAAGCAACAGAAAACATCCCCTGGAATGGCAGAACCAGATGCTTCACTCAGTAATAAAATTTGTGGGCCCAAAAGCAGGATCAGACTTACACTTACTAGTGTTTGGTTTGAAAGAAATACACATTTTCAAGCCCCTTCTACCGTAAAAGCAGAAGAGAACCCTGAATATTGGTCACCACAACTATCAGGATTATTCTGAGAGTATTTTATACATCTCATTACTGTAAATGTTTTAGAAACATTATTGCGCTATATTCTATTCTGCCTCCCTATGTTGTTTTTATCTTACACATGAGAACTCCTTAAGGCAGATATCACATACAAGTTCCCATCTAAGCATTTAAAATACTACAGGCAATGTGAGTTACCAGTCACAGTTTCTGGAATCACTCTCACTTTTAAGATAATTTAGATGCCTCTCAGTACTTTCAATGTGCTACAATATGGGAAAGCAAGATCAGCTTTGGTTCAGATTATTAACATAATATGATTGCAGTGCACTCAGAAACAGTAAAAAAAATCAACTCTTTTTCATTCCCAATTGCTCAATTCAGTATGAAACCACAGTAAAACTGTAAGCAAATCTTGTGAATAAGGTTTTCATTTACACTTGACAGAGAGCCAACATCTGTGTTGCTATTTATTTATACACACACACACACACACATATAAATACACACGGTTTTTATACTTTTATATATATACACATGCACATTATTTTACCTGGTTGCTTTCTAACTGTGACTATTCCAACATAAGTTTTGGAAGAGGAGAAGAAAGAACAGCTGAAGCAGGACCAGGCTATGGCATCACCGTAGAGCCCAGGAAAAGGTCTCTACATGCACATTAAACCTCACAAAGTGGAAGAGCACTGTAATTTCCCTCCAAAAATTCAGAAATGCATTTCATGTCCTTACAGACTGGACCATCTCAGGACAAAACCAAGACTTCTAAAAATCAAAACCATGCTTGGATGCCACAAGTTGTTTTTCTGTGTCCTGTAATGTTACATAAGAATCACAAAAAAAAAAAAAAAATTTTGCCTGTCTTTAAAGCAATTTTCTCACCAGGGAATTCTCCAGGTAAAAGCTTGGGGAAATGGTACGTCCAGTATGGAGCTGCAAGAAGGCATGTCCCCCATGAGGCACAAAAAGTTGTTGGACTCTTAAAACCACGAAGAAAAAAGTCAACACATTTTAAAACAGACCCCTCCAGCCTCCTGGCTAAAATCTCTGAAATGGTCCATCCACAGAGCACCCTCAAAAGGAATCAAATGGTTCAAGGACAAAGCACCGACCAGTTAAACCCTGTGAAAACCCAGGTCAGTGATCACCACAGAGAGCAGGGTCACATCAGGGGCTCCTCTGCCCTGGAGGTACCAGCCCATGAAGTGACTCCCTACAAGGGACTGAAACAGTGACCAACTTGACCTCGTCTGGCTGAAGAGAAAACAACACAGCACCTTCTACACACTCAGAAGTTGCAGCCCTGACCCACTTGGCTCCATTCCCTTCCCCAGCTTTTCAGAGGAGCGGAAGAAAAGCACAGGCTCAACACACAAATCCACGCTTTTGTAACTGTAAGAGTTTTATGGTGAGGAAGAAAAGCTTCAGTACCTGCTGTCCTAGGAACAGAAGATCCTCCATGAGCCTTAAAGTCAACGCAGGACTCCTCGCAGCAGATCACTGACCCAGAGCAGAACTTCGCATCTGGGGAGAGAGAGTTTGGCAGGACAAGGCACCATGTGGGGAGGGGAGTGAGGAGACATTTCGCACCAACCCGGGAGGAAGGTCACCCAGGCTCTCCCAGGGGTATCTTGAAAAGTTCTAGTGAGGTGGGTTTGGTTTAGTTTTTAAACTCTAGCCTTTCAAACTGCACCAACAAATGCCTTCCCCATGCTATACAGTCCATCACAAATGACCTGAATCGCCCCATAAGCCTTCAACAACCTCATTCCTGCGTGCTGAAAGCTGCTCACTTTAAGCCTAAAGAATATGACAGACATTCTCATCTGCACATCTTACCACTGCCAGCAAAAGGTGTCTCTTTAAAAGACATTCCAGTCTCACCCAGGGCACCAGCAGGTGTAATTTTCCCTGACTTTTCTCATCTGCCCAACTTCTCCATTAGCGAGTTAACACGCAGTGCTCAGTCTGCTGTCCTTCAGAGGATCTCTTTCTTTAACATATGGTGGGTCCTGAAGGTAGTGTTATCTCTGTTTTACACAAGGGGAAGGCAGAGACAAGCAAAGGGGAGAATTTCTAAAGCTTCTAAATGACTGTGAAACTGAAGTAATTTTCAAAAGAGAATTGGACACTCCAGAGCTGAAGTTAACCTTGCACGTCCTTCAGTTACATCTCACAATGAAATGCCCTCAATTCACTTCAGGCAAGGTCCTCAAAGCCACAAAGGGACCTGAAGAGTAACACAACAGGAAATTCCAAGTCTAAAATGCAGAGCTAAATGAGCCATGACTTCTCCCCTCCTCCAAATTAACAGTCCACAGGAACCAACTTTTTCACCAAAAGAAGGTATTTGGGTACCTCAAGTTTTCTTTCCTCCGTGCTGCGATCCAAACATTGTGGCCAAGCTGAACCTCTCAGCACTGATGCCTGTGAAGGCCCCTCAGGACTGGGGAGTTGTGAGGAGCACGGCCAGTGCTCCTCATGTGGCTCTGGTGTCGATGTGAGGGAGCAGCCACCCTGAGTTCCATTTAAAGACGTGGCTGGAGGAAGAGGGTGTGGCTGGGGTGGCACCAAAATAGCACCCGCTGCCAGGGCAAGGTGGTTGCAACCTCTCCCTGTGGATAGAGGCACTGGATTTGGACTCTGCCTCCAGGGCTAGTTTTGATTTTTATCCAGAGATGTTTTAATGCAAATTATATAGTAAGCAGCCTTGGGAATGCCGCCAGATACCTGCTCCCCACCTCCCTTTAGGTAGGCAGCAGTCAGGCCCCCACTTGCTTCTCCTCTCCGGGTCTGCGAATCCTTCTCTGCACCATGGCACAACTTCAATAGGAAGGGCTGAGAGGTTGCCTACAGCCTGGGAAGGGACAGGTGGATTTGAATATCCCTTGGGAGAAGGAGGACCCAAACCCAAGTTCGACCACTTCTGAGATGAGTATTAAAACCATTAAGTTATTATATGAAAACCACCACACCAATCATTTGTATCTTAAGCAGCAAGTGCAAGGCTGTGAGCTGAGACCTCAGCAAGAGGGGCAGGTTTGACTCACCTGGCCAGGTTTGGAGCTTGCAGAGTGTGGGAGCAGCTCGTGGGACGCAGCGTGAGAGCTGGCATGGGGATACAGGTGGGAAAAGGGTCTCCAGGAGTCCGAGCAGATACCAAGGAAAGGACTCTGCGGAGGGAACCAGATCCTACAAACAACTCCTCTTGAAATCACCAGATACACGTCTGTTCCCACCATCTGAAGTCCTTACCTTACTTTAGGGTTAAAATGTCAAACTAAAATCTCTCTTATTACCACCAAAGTGCTTTTACCTTGAATTTTTAAGCATTTGTTTAAGCTGAGGTTAAAAAGGGTCTGGGCTCCTTGACTGCTAAGCAGATCATAAAACTCTCTGGAGTACAATAGGCTATAGAAAGTTTCTATAGTTTTCCCAGTGATTGCGTGCCTAATTAGCTTCCTGCACCTTCTTCATCCTCAAACTGAAAGAGCTTAGCTGCAAAAGTTTAGCTAAAGGCATTTCTTAAAGGAATTTTTAGAGTAGCTAGTTAGCTAGTGTGTTTTTATCACAACCCAACACAAAGTATCAGCTAGCTCTACATTTTATTGTTAGGAAAAAGGTTTTAATTAAAGAGCAAGTCTACACGTGTGGTTTTAAATACCATGAGCCTGATTTTCTTCAAATTTGTTGTTTCTTCCAATTCTTTAAATATGCATTTGAAAGAAGAGAAGGGCAGGCAGCACTATTTGGAAGTTGCAAATAAGTGTTTTGAGAAAATAAATAAATTTTAATCTCACAGAAACAGACTAACCATAAAAATAGAAGGTATGAGGTACAAAAGTGGCACTTTTTGACAAAACAGAGGAGGTATCCCTCTAAATAGGGACAGATGAATAGGCTGAGTAAATGGAAATATTTGCAATTCATTTTAGATATTTAGCAAGATAATTTTGTAGGTAGATGTGTGCAAGACCTTCAGAACTTGTTTCAGGCCTGTTCAGAAATAAAATCTGACACAAGACTTTGATTTAGATTTCAGACTCATCTCGGTGACAGTCATTAGTTTATCCAGCAGCATTAAAAGTGAACAGCAAGTGCCCTAAACTTCCTCCCACAGAATAAGAAAGTGAGAGGTGAAATTCTCTGTCATTCCACGCTGATGATTTTTAGACAGAATTTCCCACTCACCTTAGCAAGGTGATAATTAAAAAATCTCTGCCAAGGAACACAACCTCCTCACTGGACCCCCGCAGCTCTGAACACACCTGCTGCTGGAATTTGATATCCTGGATCTAGAGCATCACAAAGTGTTAAGGAGTCTTGTGTTAGGAAAAAGTACACAGTTGCAGAGATTAAATTCCTTGGAGTTCCTTTTTTTTTTTATTCTAAGGAAAAAGAAGAGAGCATCCTGCATTTTGCTAAGTCTGAACGTAAGGACACAAACACAGCTTATGGTCCTTCCAGCCAAGCACCTGATGGCTACAGAAGAAATACCACACAGTTGTGTCTCCACTGACTTGCTAAAGCTGTTTTTTCAGCATTTGCAGTGGTGTGGGAGCATTACAAAGTTTAATATTGCTTTTGTCTTCTGGAGAGCAATGCCAGCCAATCCTCCTTGCACTATCACATTATTTAATTAAATAGCCAAAAATTAATTATTCCACACGCCAATACAGAGTGCAGTCTTAGCAGCTCTAAATCAGAGTCAGCTTTATGCTTTTGTAACGAGTACCCTCTCTAAATATGCTCAGCTTGAATGAGCTGTACCCTCTGCCTGTTGAGGATTTCCTACGAGCATTTCGCAGGATGGATCCACACCCCACAGGGGATATCTGAGCTCAGGCTTTTTATTTCCTCCACAGAACACCAAGGTGCAGATCAGAGCTTGCCTGATATCCACAGCAGTTGCTGTATTATCTGTCAGTGTGTGTTCTGCACCACAAAGAGAGAGAATCCAGACTGCAGGAAAACCTGCTGCACACACCATCACCTTCCTCTGAACCCCGCTATGAGGACAGCCTTTGTGCCCATTGTGTCGCTCTCCAGCACGGGCTGACACCCAAACACACAGCTGGTACCACCACCTCCCCTTACTCAGAGGCAAGCAAGCTCTCACTGCCCCGTGTCCTTCCTCCTCTTTCACATCTCAGTCAAGACTTTTCCCCCTTGGCACTGGAGCTCAGCACTGATTTAACTCCCCACTGTTTGGCAGTGTTTGTTTTCTCAGACCGACCACCATCATTCTCCCAAAACAAAGCAGAGATCACGTGAGGAAAATCCTACACTCCCACACAGCACTGCAGAGCTCTCTCCTGCAGCACTCACCAGCCTGTCCTTCGTGCCAGCCTACATCATCTTCAAACCCTTGAGCCCCAGCTCCTGGGCAGATACCCTTGGTGAGAGGGACATTCACTGCAGAGCTTCACCAATGACACAGTCACTTCCGTGGTTGCAAACCATAGCCAAAATATGAAAAAAAAATCCCCTCTAGTTCACACTTCTGTCTAGGTCAGTCACCAGAGATGCTTCACACAAGCTAGAGATGGGATGTTGGTGCAACGCTCAGTAGCCCTAAGAAGCAGAAACTCCCAATTAATGCTCAAAAAGACAGCTTCTAGTCAGATTTAAGCTATGTCCTTAGAAAGGGTGGTTCATCAGGAGATTGGTCTGGCCTCTGAAACAAATGCATCAAATTCTAAATATTATTTGATTTGATCCAAATGGATGCCTTTTCTGGGCCTGGCACTGCCCAAGATAAACCTGCGTACTTCAAACAGGAAGCAGCACGAGAACTGCAAATGTATTTTTCATGGACCAGGGCAGTACCTCACCTCTTCTCTTCTGACATATTCCCCAGACTCACAGTCAGAGACTGCCCCGAGCCTTCCCAGTTCCCCTGACTCCCAGAGAACAGTCTCTAGGATGTATTATAGTAGTATAGGTGTAAAATGGTTATGTGGATCACTGAAGACCTCTTCCACTGATTTGTGATGCATTTCAAGAACTTTACAAGCAAGAAAATAACATGCATCAAGCAATGAAAATGAAGGCATTTTTTTTCCTATGTAGACTATATAAAATATTTTGGCCCACTTAAAACAGACTTCCTCAATTAAAATTGTATCTGGCTGCAATGAGGTGGTGGTTTTGTTATTACTGATTCGTTGTTGCACAGACTTGATTTTTACTATGGAAAAATGGGGGCTCACTGGTATGGAATTGTTTCTCAGATAAAGTAAGGAAAACTGATACAACAAAAGGGAAGAATCCCTTTAACTATAGCTATATGGGGGGGGTTGTCAGCCTAATTGTTCTGCAGCAGAAACAATCAGGAACTCTTCTCTCCCAGTGATTATCTCATAACCATCTCTCTGAACAGTACGAGCAAAAAATTCCTCTGCACCTTCCTTCCTTTAATGAGGGCTATGGGAAACAGACACTT
This sequence comes from Falcunculus frontatus, assembly GCA_013398115.1. Lineage (NCBI taxonomy): Eukaryota > Metazoa > Chordata > Aves > Passeriformes > Falcunculus > Falcunculus frontatus. The sequence continues at coordinate 419,291 of VZRV01008876.1, forward strand.
TACATGCTTACCTCTCTCCCCGTATGTCCCACAGATGCCAAAACTCAAAATTTTCCCTTCCCTGATGTCAAAATAAATCGGAAAAAGGATTTTCACAAACTTATATAAAAGAGACGAGGAAGGGAAAATTGGGCAGCTTTTCAGTGGATATGATAGATAATTCAGATGTGACCCAAAAAAATTGTTTTAGAATCTAGCTCAGTTTTCAGGATGAACGACACTGCTGAACATGGGGGGGAATGCACAATAGGGGATGTAACAAGAGTAGGACAGCTGTCTACTGACATGTAGGCAGAGCTGAACAAGCTTTCTGCATTCAGGGACCAGACAGTTCTCTGGCAGCATTTGAGAAACGCATGAAACACATGAAAAAGCTGTGTGCCATGGTGCCAGCAGGAGTAGAGTCTGGACACAGTGATCTCAGGGGTTCTTTCCAACCTGTGTTTAAATCTCTTGGCAGAGAAACCCTTCTGTGCCTATGACCACTCTTGCAGCTTTCATGTGTCCTATTTCTACTTCTCCTGTTTTCAAGACAGTTATCACACTGTGCCACACTTGGGCACCTTGTGGATTTACACACAAGCCTTTTTTTTTATTTTACGTCTTCTTTAAAGTCTTTAACATCCTATTTATCATCCTGATCACTACTAAGGATTGAGCTGATACCTTCCAAGAACTACTCATAGTGACACCAAGATATTTTCCTGAATGGTGACATCTCTGTGGATGCATATGTAGGGTTTTTTCCCTTTCTGCATTACTTTGCAGAAGTCTAGATTAGGTGAGAAATATTCACAGCCAGTTTTAATTTTAACCTACCTTGAAAATTTCTTACTGGTGAGTTTGTCAACTCTCCTTTTTTTCTTAGAGCTTTAGTAGGTAATTTAAAAATAGAGAAACCAACAGAGATTCTTGCCACCTGGTGATGTCCTGCAACTGGAAAAAGGATGAGTCAGTCCTCACCCTCTCTGTTATTGTCTCTAACTAATTAGAACCATAACCAGTTCAGAACTACAGGAACACATTCCCTTTTATTTCTTGATTGTTTAGGGGGTTTGATGACTATTGGTAAGGGGCCTTGGAAGTCCAGCTATGCCCTATCAGCTGAATCACCTCTGCACAAGGGCTGCTGAGCTTCAAAGTACACAGATGTGTGACAGCTTCCTTCTACAAAATTCATTTTTCCATCCACCCAGTATGTCATATTTACAAGTCTTCATTTTATTTCCCATAAATTTGACCAAGGCAGGCTCGATTTACCAGTGTACACAGCCCTTTAAACATCAGTTTCATTTGCCACCTTCACTTGCCACATCAATTATTTAGTTCATATCAAAGGAAACCATTAATTTAAGAACTCCACATTTGGGACTCTTGGGTGGCTACCATGGCTACCACCTATTTTTATCAATAGTATTACGCATTTATCCAATTGTTCTAAACCTGTTCTGCTGACACTTCAGTTTAAAACACACTTTTAGATGCTTTTAGATACCAAAATGCTCCAAAAAAGAGAGCTCCCTGAGATATTTTATAATGAACAGCAAAGCAAAGATTTATTTAGCCTTGCTGTAACAGCCCTGTGTACTTTGAGTGTTCTTATTACACTGCAATTGCCTATCAAGCCTGCTGATGGACAGGCTCCCTACCCTTCGTGTGTTTGAAGGGGTTTTCTCATTGTTTCTATGAGTTTAGCAAGTTGCTCCTCAAAATTGATTTTACCTGCCTTGTTTAACTTGCCTTATTTAACTTGCCTGTGTGCTCTCTTCTATTTTCTCAGTTCAAACACAACCTCCACTTTCTGAAAGATGTCTTTTTACTCCTAACATCATTCTGCTCTTCTACTGAACAACACTGGCTTTTCAGAGAGTCCTCCTCAATCCTTTCGATAGAAGAGGATACATGCTTCTTTAAGGTCATATTATAAAGTCTTCTCACCAGCTGCCTGTTCTCTGCAAGTATCTTACCCTTTTAGCTGCTCCTTTGAACAACAAAATTCATAGAATCATTCATATATTTATCTATTTCACCTCTTTAAAATTGTATTGTTCGCAGAGGGACAAGAGAACTGAGTTTGTCATGGTCATTCCACATTGCTCTGGGTTAAAATCAGTGTTGTCTTTTCCCTGTTACATTAAATCACAGAACAATTTTTTTGTTTCACATCCCTGCGTTGCTTTCCCTGTTGTCTCTCACATCAACATCTTTCTCCTTTTCTGATCCTCTGTTCAGTGTCTTTGTTATTTCTACATTTACCTCTGCCGAGAAAGGCCCTTTCTTCCCGTGTACTTCACCGATCTCTCTGGATAAGAAGTGTCTCAAACAAATACCAGTCTCTCCCCCAAATTAAATTGCTCCACTTGCCAAGGCAAGGGCAGCCCATATTTCCAAAACAGAGTCCTCATATTTTCTCAGCCAGCATTTTGATGGAGAATTTTCTAGACAGTTTCATGACCATGTTTCAGTCACTGTGCAATGATACCAAACACAAACACAGTCAACATCAGTATCAACACGCCACCTCCGTGCCTCCCTGAGACAAGAAATTTATTCCTCTAGCCTTTTTTTCCTTTGTTTCCCACAAGAGAACTGAAGCACCCTGGAAGGGCAGTTTCTTCACACCTTCAGGATAGTTTGGATGACAAGCCTAGGAAGATTAGCTTCTGTAATATTTTCTAAAAACCACTGTAAGGAAGGATCACTGACACAGATGACTGATTTTCATCCAGGAGATTCTAGCACTGTTCCACTATCTCATGCATTTATTAGGATTTCATTTCCTTCTGGACCCTCAAGGCAAATTTCATAATCAGCACACCTGGTATGTGTAGTATAAATAATTAAGGGGATGCCCTCTCTAACGATCTATGCAGAAAGGCTGTAAGAAATGTTCTGATGTAAGAAACGCCCTGGATCACAGCCTTGTTAGAAAAAAAGAACTAGGATTATAAGATCCTTTCCATTTTCGGACTCAGAAAACTTCATGAACATTTACTGAACCAAATGGAGTCAAGGTAGAGGGTCCTACTCAATCAGTATGTTTATGAGTTGTTTCAACATTACTCTTTCTATGCTGTCAGCATAAATGGTACTTTGTCACCATTTTTCTATCCCACAATTTAATTTATTGCTTGCCTTAAGAAAAAAGATCATGACACCAATTTAGCTTATAATCACATCAAGAAAAACACTTTATGTGACAAATTTGGCAGTAAGCCAGCTCTGCATAAACTGGTTTGATGACAAAAATACTTAGGGCAGACCATGTTAAAGAGCACAGAGATCAGGAGATGCCCTCCACACTTGGCTTTATCTCTTCAGCAATTTGCAAGGGCAGTAGTTGTTACAGCCCCAGCTCTGGTGGTCTTTCGTGGTTTTTCCCCCAGAAACTAAGAGCATTAAAATCTTCACAATGTGGACATTATTAAAAGAAGGAATTACTTTATTATCACCAATGGATAAAATACCCAGGACATACAAATTCATGTCTGGCAGCTCACACTAACATGTTGATAGCATCTGCACAATTTTGATATGAAAGGGTTCTTTTGATTGGTTTGGGGTTTTTTCCCCTGAAAGTGAAGTCCCTCAGTAGCTGGACATAGATTGTATATCTAGAAACTTCCACTTAAGTGCTTTGTGCCTTTCTCTGCTTTACCAAAAGAACCCTTGGTTCTGAATTCTTCTTTCTGCTACCTTTGATCAATCCCATGTCTTAATCTGTATTTATTACTTACTCTACAGATCCCTCAGTGGAAATATTTTTTTTCTTTCCCTAAATCCAAACTCAAGTTTTACTTTAAAGCTTCTAAAAAAAGTTTTATCATATCACGTGCTTCACTTTATGGTGCCATCTGTAACTAAAGTACAACACAGTAAATGACATATTTGTGATTCGGAATCCGGTTTTGAAGATAGCAGAGGTTAAGCAGCTCATTTAAATATGCCTCTTTGATACATAACTGAAATAGATTCAAACACTGAGATTTGCTCACCATCATTACTCCCACTTTCCAACACATTAATTGGATATAGGAAGGCAAATCAAAAAAGTCAGCTTCTTATCAAGGACTGTGTTCTAAATTCTCTTTTTTTTTACACCTGAAAAAATGCTAATGAATCATTTGTGACCAGAATATTAGACCTGATATGAACAGCACCAAGCATGCAACACTGTGTAAATACACTCTCACCCTTTCAACTTGCCCAGTTACCTCAGGTCCATCTAAAGCTCTTACACATTTTTCTAAAGCAGATTTGAAAGACCTATGAGTAATTAAATCTATTGCTATTAGTGTGAGTAGGCCATACTTAAATTAAATTATTAATGTGTTATGAACCATAAGCATATTCATTACCAGAATTTGTCTCTTTCTAAAATATAATTGGATACTATGATTGGACTGATGGGCACGTCCTTACACCTGCACGTTGCTTCAGGGGGACTCTGCTTGTGTGCAAGGGTCCTCTAGAACCTGCAGTTACAGCATGATAAAGCATCACAGGATTACAGTCATTCTGCCAAGACTTTTAATAAAGACTCACCTTTATCTTCTAACTTTGTCTTGGTAACATCAATACCTTACCTCTCATTTAGAAAAAGAGAAGGAAGAAGTTACCAAGGTAGAAGGATCCAGGGACCCCATGATAAAATTCAGTATTTGGTTTCAGTGCAGGCCTCTTCTTATCCTGCACAGAGCAGCAGGATGCACAGGACATGTTAAACCCATTTCAGAAGGCCCAGCAAAAAGTGGGTTTCAGTTTAGGAAGTGGTAACAGCTGGGCTCTGGGCATGTCTGGAGTGAAAAGCCCACTAGTAAATCTTCACAAGCTGTGCAATATTTTACCCCTCTTTGAGAAGTAAATGTGTGATTTGAAAAGGCACGGAATGGATTTACTTCCATGGAACAAGAGTGTGACAGCTTCAGGTGCTCTGTGAAACTTGAGACTCACCTTTTTCCTCTGCATACTCCACGCTGCTCCAGTGGGATCCCCCTCCCCTGACCCTGCTCCCCCCAGCCCAGTTCCCCTGTTCTGCAGGGGCACAGCTGTGTGAGTTCACTGACACCACTGTGCTGTGAGTGCTCCCAAGCCATGGGGACTAAGGGGTTAATCCAGCTCGCAGGCATACATTAAACTATGCTAAGAGCATTCCACAGAAATACCATCCTGAGCCAGCAGCCCAGAAGGAATAGCCAACCTGACATGCTGTGTCTGGGCAGCAGACAAATACACTGGCTTTTGAGATCAGCAGCAACAGGGCATTTTGTGGGGCACCCAAACCCTTAGAAATCCATAGGCATGGAAAACCAGCCATTGTATGGATAGCTGCATGGAAAAAAAAACCCTGGAAAGCCATTTATGCAGAATTAGCTGTGAAAGTTGTGCTTTGCTTTAAGCAGACTAATTTCAAGTTCTACCACCTGTTTAAAAGGCAAAATACTTCCTCATTCATTTTAAAAGCTGTGGCTCTGTCCCCCCTTCTCTTTGCATAATATGTGGTAAAGACACACACTCGCAGGAGAATGAAGAACCTGTAGCTGTAAGTATCCCAGATATTGATCTCTACCAGGCTATATAAACCAGAGCTTTAGCAGTCTCTCAGGAGTTTGCTGTAAAAGCAATTGGAACTGCAATTAACAACAGCACATCTTAGGATAGGGAAAGACTTCTAACTAGAAGCTAATTAGGAGGGCAAACACTGAAGCTTGTTAGCTGAGATGCTAATGAGAATTATACTTGAGTGGCAGCAGACTAGCTATTCAGAGTTAATTAGAAACCTCAGCTGATAGTATATTGCTCTTAAGAGCTTTCAAAACAAACAACTGGAAAAACTGTCCTGCAGCTAAGGATCCAGCATGCCATGTTGAGTAATTCATGGGCACAGGGAACAGCCAGAAGATTACACTCAGGCATCAGTGGAAAAGGTAGAGGAGGTTTTTAGGCAGTGCATGCTCTCCTGGATTTTCAAAGGATCTGTTCATCCGTGGGTGGTAACGCTGATGCTGCATTACACAGTGCTGCTGAAAACAGCATCCAGTTGCACCAGGGGGTGAGCAGGGCAGCTGCCACATGCCCAAAGTATCCTCACCAGCCTTGTGCAGAAGTGGGACAAGGACCTGGGCTCTCTCAACAGCCCCTGGCAGCTTTCATATTCCATCCCCAGCCTCTCCCACCCCAGCTCTCAGCTCTCATCCAGGAAAACTGCTGCTGGGAGCTGTACCAGGTGAAGCTGCAGCTGTGTGCAAGTTGCTCTCACCATGCCTTTGCCTTCCTGGGGCACGGGAGGGGTTTACTCTCCCCCTCTCTTTGTGCCGTGAGGGGGCAAAGAGTAAATGAGGACACTTAGAGGGGAAAAACCTGTTAAATGTAACATGGCTGCAATGGGGATGGTGAAGCGTGGCCTTACCTGGGCTGAGTTGCATGGCTGATTCCTGCTCTCAGCAGAGCCAGGGAGGCTAAGCAAAGGGGCTGAGTGTTTAAATGTTTCCTCTGTGCCTGATTGGAAGCGCAAGAGCCAGTCAGGGGCAGGGGAGAGGCTGCTAAACCCAAAGTAGGTTGCTTGTTTCAGGAAGAGGTTGGATACTGGGGAACCTCCACACTGTGCTCATGAAAACACATGAAAACGTTCAGTCTCACAGGGGAGAGAAATGCTCCAGAACAATCAGGGGATTTTCAGTTTTGCAGAGGCCCTGTTTGCATTAAAACTTGCAGCAATTTAAGCAAAACCTGGTTTTAATTCTATTTATTGAAACCAGTTGCAAACCCATGTGGATACTCTTAAACAGATTCAGGTTTCCAAAAGAAAAAACACTGCAAAGCAGATTTCAATTAAAGCACAGAAGAGCATCCACAAGCAGTTTTACACCAGTGTAATTAAATAGATTTCAAAGTTTAACTTTAGTTTAACTAAAGATTTCAGAGTTTAACTTAAAACAAATGTGATTTTTAATGCAGATGTGACCTGGTAGTCACTGGCTGTTGGCATATAGGAGGGTAGGGAACTTTGCATACTGAAACCTCCCTGTGAGAGTCCTGGGAGTGAAGAGGTGTAAATACACCCTTCACACAAGCCTTCTGGTATCTGCAGTGGTAAGTGTGTGAAAGTATAAAAATTAAGAGTGGATAGTAACATTGTCAACTGTAATCCATACATCCATTTCTTTCTTAAAGGAAAAAAAATCCTGGTGCATAAGCAGTATTCTGAAGAGACAAATTTACTTCACTACAGCTTTGGGAGCCCTCATTTTCACTCAATGTATTTGAAGCAAGAGTCCTGGATTGTGGTTATTCGGGTTTAACAGGACTTGAAAATGCTGACTGAAGCTAGAGGTAAAATTCCCCCTATACCGAAGTGATGTAGCTCTGGGCTTGACCACGCTGCAGCTCGCTGGAGATCATCCCAGCCATAGCCACAGGGCTGGGATGCATTCCAGAAGCATTCCACTGGTGACCAGGACATGATGGTGGGCTTGAAAAACCATTTCACAAATCCAGACTCACGAGTGGCTGGTGCCTGCTGTCCCAGGGCTGGGAGCGTGGGCTGGGGGTCACCTTGCACAGCTGCTCTAGGTTTAGTGCAAAATGTAATAAGCTGCTGGGCAACTCAAACCAGGCTAAATAAAAGCAACAGAAGAGATTTAAGTAACTCATATGAATTGTTCAGAGAAGATTTACTCATGGGGAGCTAAGGGTAGGGATAGTGGCAGTGCTAACAAAGTGCTCTCCAGCTGGTGCAGGTCCTGGACACAATCCAGCCAGCACAGCACAGCAATGAAAGGCAGGTGCTGTCCTTTCCACTCCTCATCACTAAGTGCTTCTTAGATGTTCCTGTGTGAAAGACTGTGAAAGCAGCCTTCCCAGAGCTGCAGCCCAGCTTGGAAGCCAACCAGGGCAAGGCTCTAAGTGTTTCTGGGGTTTGTATCACTGACAGCAAGCAGGTACAGCCATAGGAACAGGTGGGCAGAGCTTGGATTTGGCCATAGACTCATTTGCCTCTGTCTTCCCTTTGTGACCTGCCAGCGCCTGGAGTGGAAGGCTGGGGCACTGATATCAGACACAGCATCATCCACAGGGTATGTATCTCCAAGGAGTACTGGACAGTAATTCCAGTGCCTGAGCTGGCAGTAAAAAGTATGTACCTGTAATCTGACCATTAAAAGGTCAGCTCAGCTAAGACTGATCCTTTTCTCAGAGTCATAGCTAAAAACAGAGTTCTCTGGATACTTTATGTTACCTGGCTAAGTAATCTGCTTGCCCCTCAGACACCCTGAACACAGCAATGAATTTTCCCCCATGGATTCAGGAGGATGACACAGTCTTTAAACATCCTAGCAAGCATAGTTACAAACTGTAACTTTCCCCATTTGCTTTGTGTGCTTGTTGCCATCTTCCCTCTGCAGGGATAAATGTACAGCTCTAACCCTGAATTTCATCTATTTACTATCCCCAGACTGTGAATCCCTTTCAGTATTGCTAACTTCACACTGGTTTGCACACAGCATCCAACTCCACAAGAGCCCAATTTTCCTTTCAGGCTGATGATCTCCTGCTGCAGCAGCATTGGCTCCCTCTGCCAAGGAGCCCTCTGTGCCAGCCCTCCTCTCCTGGCCCACTCTATACACCTGCAGCAAAACCACACAGTCTGTGGCAGATTGTCCCTCTTTTTCTCCCCCAGAACTGGGCTGCTGCTTGGCTTGCACTGCAGCTCCCTGGGGATCAGCATTTTAGCTCTGCAGGACATACTACCCCAGGTCTCTCTCTTGTAATGGTTTTAATTTTTTATCATGCTCAGAGCACTGCCTGCTGTCTCTTAAGCTTTCATATGCACTGGGGAATTTCCTTTGCTTGGCAAATATTCATGGGTTTATCAAAGATTATGTCTGGGTTTTCTAATAATGGGGTTTCTAGTAATGCCTCTGAATTGACTTTTTTTTTCTAATTCGCAGTCTGATCTCTCTCAACTGACATAATGCCCCAAAATTGCAACACTGCACCTTTAATCTTAGATCACTCACCAGTCCTCTTTTTCTTCAGGGAAGAAAAGAGAGAAAAAAAAAGGTAGTATCAGGAGCAGAAGTCTTTTCTTTGTTGAAGTCTTTGGCCTGAGGTCAAGAAGGCTTTTCATGGGAAAGCCCTGCCGTTCCCTGGAGAACTTGCATAAAACCCCATTCTCTGCTGCTGCCTTCACCTCTGTGCCCTCCAAAGGCAGGGGCTGTATCTGTTTTCCTGTGCTGCTTCCTTCCCTCCACATTTATTCTGTGGTAATCAAGTACAGCTATTGCATCACATGGCTGGTGACTAAAGGAACTTTCAGCCTAAAGAAACTAGTGAATTCATGATGCTGGTTTTTCACTGTTCTAAGAATTATTTGTATCCGTTTTGTCTGGCTATGTATTATTAAAACAATTTGGCCGCAGTTTAATATAGGTAGGTTTCTACTTTCACGTGTGTTAAGCAGTGCTGTATTTTCAGCATGACCTGTAATCCCAGCGTGCTGGATTTCCAAAACACCCTGTATGCCACTTATTTTGTCCTTACCAAACAACAATCACGCTGTCATTCAGTTTTCACTTGGCTTCCTGCAAATTTCTCTTCTCTCACATTAGGCAGAGGAAGTCCCTGGACCCCATCTCTGCATCCCTGCCCACTGTGGTGATGGCAGCAGCACTGCTTTCCCCAAGCACATGGCACTGCTCTGCACCTCATTAATTATTTCTGCTGCTTTGCACTACTCATACCTGTACAATCTGATTCTCCAAGCCACCACTTGCGTCTCAATGCATTTCTCTTGTCCACTAACTTTATTCATTATATTATTGCATTTTACTTCCTCCTCTTGATGTCTGTGTCTTGCCTTTGCACAAACATAGGAGCACTATTCAAAGTGCTTTTCCTTATGTCTCTGAGCTACCTCATAAATTGTCTTTGCTTGCATACTTCCTTCCTTCCCAGAAGTTCTACATAGGTCCTGCAGGCTGTGGGAGACAGACAGGAGAATCCACATGTTATATTCTAGGCAGAAGAAAGTTTACTGTACCCCTGCCCCATCAAACAACTGCATGAGTACAATGCTGGGGCAGAACTAACACATCCTGCTCCTCACTGGACGTCTCATCCTGGCCTTGATTCTCTAAGAAGGGCAGCACTTGCAGTGATCACTGGGCTCACATCTGCCCAGTTTATGCTTGTACAAACACCATCAGCAAAGATCACAGACATTAGTGAGCTAACAAGTTCAAGTACTCTTCAGAATTTTTGCTCAAGTTTTTATTCCCATTAATCACTGCTGAGTTCATCTTTGAAGACTTGTGAACATCTTGCATAGCTTGGCCATTTAACTGCTACTTTTCCTAATTCTTGGTAATACTTGTCAATTTTCCTATCAAAACTCATTAAAGGATTTTTTCCCTTCATTTTTCAAAAATAGGATTTTCCCTTAGCTTGGCAAGCCTATTCCTGTTCCCATCCTAATCCTGCTAGAGAATGTGCATTGCTCATTACCCTTAACAACACATCTACTCCCTTTCTTGCTTTTCCTTTTTCTGCATGTCTGGCAGTTCTGCAGCTTTCCTCTTGTAAGCTGAATAAAGTTCAGTTTCTGCACCCATTTCTTTTCCTGCAAGTCCAGCTGAGGCAGAAAGCCTAGGAGCCTTCACCATGCCCTCCACTCACAAAGTAATTCTGAATTTCTGGTTGTATCCACTTGCCACAGCCAGCTCACATCTGCCACCAGGTGCAAGCACAAAATGGTACCTGCTCCAGAACAACTCTGTTTTACTCCTGTGAGTGTAGGCCATATATCCACATGGAAGACAAGGTGGTGATCAGCAACCAGCAGGGATTCAGTAAAGGTAAATCAAGCTTGACCAACGTGACTGCCTTCTACAAGGGAACAACCACCTGGATGGCTGAGGGGAGAGCAGTGGATGTTGTCTACCTTGACTTCAGCAGGGCTTTCAACACCGTGTCTCACGACATCCTCATAGGCAAACTCAGGAATTGTGGGCTGGGTGAGTGGGCAGTGAGGTGGATTGAGAACTGGCTGAGTGGCAGATCCCAGAGGGTCATGATCAGTGGCACAGGGTGTAGTTGGAGACCTGTCACCAGTGGTGTCCCCCAAGGTTCTATACTCGGCCCTGTGTTGTTTAGCTTGTTCATCAACGACTTGGATGAAGGAACAGATGCTTCCTCTGCAAGTTCCCTGCCAACACAAAGCTGGGAGGAGTGGCTGATACCCCAGAGAGCTGTTCAGCCCTTCAGGGGGACCACAATAGGCTGGAGAGATGGGCAGAGAGGAACCATCTGAAATTCAACAAGGGCAAATGCAGGGTCCTGATCCTGGGGAGGAACAATCCCACGTGCCAGCACAGGCTGGGGCTGACCTGCTGGGAAGCAGCTTTGCACATAAGGACCTGGGGGTCCTGGTGGACACAAGCTGTCCATGAGCCAGCAGTGTGTCCTTGTGGCCAAGAGGGCCAATGGGATGCTGGGGTGCTTTAGGAGGAACAGTGACGGCAGGTTGAGGGAGGTGATCCTGCCCCTCTGCTCAGCCCTGGTGAGGATCATCTGGAGTGCTGTGCCCAGTTCTGGGCTCCTCAGGACAAGAGAGACATGGAGATCCTGGAGTGGGTCCAGAGGAGGGTGACAAAAATGGTTAAGGGTCTGGAGAGTCTCTCATATGAGGAAAGGCTGAGGGACCTGAGCCTGTTCAGCCTTGAACTGAGAGGGGACCTCATCAATGTCTGTCAGTATCTGCAGGGAGGGTGTCAAGAAGATGGATCAGGCTCTGCTCAGTGGTGCTGAGCAATAGAACACGGGGCAATGGGCAGAAACTGATGCACAGGAAGTTCCACCTGAATATGAGGAAGAACTTCTTCACTGTTCTGAACACTGGGACAGGCTGCTCAGAGAGGGTGTAGGGTCTCTCTCACTGGAGATAGTCAAGAACCATCTGGACACAATCCTGTGCCATGTGCTCTGGGATGACCCTGCTTGAGCAGGGTTGAACGAGATGCCTCACTGTGGTCCCTTCCAACCTCACTCATACTGTGATTCTGTGAGTCTCCTCAACCATGTCCTGAGAGTTCTCCCTCTCCAGTATATAATCCTGTTATAGCAGCACTCCCTCAGAGTCAGAGTGCTGTCATAAAAACATCTACCTTTTGCCTGTAAGTTACCACATACTGCAAAAATCCCCACTGAACTATGTACAGGACTATCTCCCAGAATGAAAGGCTCTGTATGCATTTAATAATGAAATGTCCATTTCGTGTTTAGAACCAGATGAAAGGACAGATAAGAGCAACTGGAAATAGCTCGGATATTGCAGCTTCAGCCTGATAAGACTATGCTTTTACCCTACTATTCCAAATATGTCTATTTTCAAAACAAAAATATTTCATAAGGAATTTTATAATAAGTGGGAGAGCTTTCATGTCCCATCTGAAAGGGCTCCTTGAAACAGATTTAAAAAGAAAACATCAAGGAAGACATTAGGACTGTACCTCACTCTTTCATCAGTATATATAGTTCATAACGCACATCAGGTGCCACGGGAACTGCTGTTCAAGGTTAAAGCAAGGTCCTTATGAAAGGAACAATTACTCTCCAGTGACAGATAAGGAGAAGAAAGTCAAAGCTAAACCGTGCGAGCAGAAAAGGCAGGAGTGCTCAAAGTTAACTGGAAAAGCTACGTAAGCCTTTACCTCGGGAAGAGGCCACTTCAGCACTTGGCCGTGAATTCGGGTTTTAATCTGCCACCCATAGTCCCTGACAGGCTCTTCCTCCCCACGCCCCAAAGGCAGCTGGCACGAACCCCAGCATGGAGCAGACCTGTCCTGGGATGGGAGGCCCATGGGGCTGGTGGGCACTGTGGGGAGCAGTGGGACAGGGAGCCCTCAGCTGCACCGAGGGGCTGTGAAAAAGGCCTGGATTCAGCATTCTTTTTAAGTACTAGAAGCATAGTAAGAGCATGTTTTTGAAAGGAAAATGAAAACCAAAGCCATGTCCAATAACACCAAATTTGGTGGAGGATTCCAGGAATCCCAGTCCTGCCCATGGGAAGGTCTGGAGCCACAAAGGCTCACCTTCAATGGAACAGGATGAAATTAGGAAACATTTAGACAAGATGGGCATACACAAGTCCACGGGATGTGGTGTGATGCATCCATGGAGCTGAGGAATCTGGCTGATCTCAGAGAGGCTGTGGCCATCAGCGGAGGTTCCCGAGGACTGGAAACAAGTATTACTTCTGTCCTCCAGGAGGAGGATCTGGGAAACCACGGGCTTAGCCTTATGTCGATCCCTGAGAAGGTGATGGAGCAAGTAATTCTGGAAACCATTTCCAAACATATTAAGGACAAGAAGGCAGTGGCAGTAATCAGTATGGATTTGGGAAAGGGTAATCACACCTGACTAAGCTGAGAGCTTTGTTTGATGAAACAACCAGGTAGTGGGTGAAGGGAGGGAAGTGCAACTCATCTGTCTTGACTTTAGCAAGGCTTGAGGCACTGTCCCCCAAAACAGCCTCACAGACAAACTGACCAGTTTGACCACAAACTGACCACTCAGTAAGTGGGCAGTGATGAGGTGCAAACTGCTGGGCTCCAAGGGTGGGGCTGTGGCACCAAGTGGATCGTGGTCACTCATGGAGTAACCCAGGGGTAATACTGTGCCCAGCTGCAGCAGGATGCCCTGCCTAGAGTGGGGGTAAAAGAACTCAACCAACACTCTATTGCCAAAGCTATCAGTGGTGAACAGAGAAAAGGTTCTTTGCTGCTTTTGGTGTTGGCAGAATGCTGAAACTTGCGTCACTCCTCAACCCCAGTTAAGCATCCTGGGGAAGAACAGTGTCTCCTGAACGAAACTGGCACTGGTGAGGATGTGGCAGAGAAAGTGACAAAAGGAACCAACAGGTGATAGTACTGGTAACTTATCTGAAGCTGCTGAGCTGACACAGCCAACTTGCAGACGTGACTGACAGTCATGGAGAACAAATGAAACACAAGCCAGCAGCCAGCTGTAATCAAGCTGCACACAGTGAGGGAAGAACAGGGACAGCACTGCACAGATTCAGCAAATACTGCAGGACTGTGTGTACACAGGGCTGAGATGGAAAAGCTCAAGGATTGGACAAGGCCACACTGAACCACAGAAATAAGAAACCATCCCTTTCCCAAAAAGCATTTTAGGCAGGAGCCATCTTCATTCTACCAAAACCATTTTCCTGATGATTTCCCTGACAGCAGGACTGCTAAGCATTACCCAACATCTAAAAATTTCCGAATAGGCTGTGCCATACCAAGTTTCTATAAACGATCTCCAGTCAAGCTTTTTTCTTTTTTAAATCATTATGTCAAGAGGTCAGTTTACAAAACCAAAAACCAACCAGTGTCTGATAAGCCTTAATGTTGCAAAGAACGTTGGTACATCAAAACTGTGTAGCTTAAAGTAACATCTTTTCAAAGAAGAAACTTTCTGGAATGTGATCAAAAAACCAAGTAAGGCGAGAATATTACCTGTGAAAATTCAAAACATCAGACTCTCACTAGAGAAAAATGCAGCAATATAAGGAGATGCAACTGTAACTAGAAAAAGCAGAAAAACTTTTAGTATTTTTGATTTTCAGGAGAAGAAAAAAAGCATATTTGCTTTCCTCAGGTGGATGAAAGGCACCTGTATAAAAAGAAGACAGTTCTGGCTGACTCTGGAATAGTAATTTACAGGGAAAATGGTAGTTCAAAGAACAAATAAAGTATTTATTCTTTTCATAATCAAATATAAAGGAACACTCAAGTTAAGGTCTAAGTCTAAGGATAAAGAACACTACTAAGAAGCAGTTTCAAGTTCTGCAACCTTCCTTCAACCTACTATCACAGCTTACTGAAAATGCGTTTCTTTTCCTTGCTGCTCTGTAAACACCCATGGTGCAAGAGAAAACTAAACACAAAAGCTGGGAGCAACCTAAAAAATGCTCTCACACCTTTAACAACAGGAACCTTCAACATTTTCAAGCATAATATGGTGAAGTGGACACAGCCACTGAATGAGAAGATGGTGTTTCCTACCATTCCTTTGTCCCTGGGCTGTATCTTGCAACTTCATTATATGAAGCCTCCCTTTCCCAGGAGGAATCATCTTGGCTCTGTCCTGCAATGTCCTTAAAAGTGTCAGAGATGCTTCTCTGTCCTTGGGTGCACCACAGCTGTTTGGTCTCCAAGCAGAAGACAACCTCTTCAAGGTCCACAAACTGCCTGGATCTTGATATATTATATATGATATATCCAAGTGATGATATATCATATATTTACATGCATATATATTTGCATAGAGAAAATGTAACAACCTGCAACAGGCAGCAATGATCCATCCAACTGCTTGTGGTTGGCAATATTTTTATTTAACAAACATGGATGCTTTTCCCTGTCCATAACAGGCCCTCAGCAGACAAAAGGTCTTTAACTCATATATAGCACACACCAGGCTGCTGTACAAATCCTATCCTTCCTTCCTGCATCATATCCTGGAGCTCTAGAGTAGAAAAGCACAAGGGAAAAAACATATGTCAGACCCTCACCACTACCATTTTTGGGCCCTGCTAAAATGTCAACTTTTAATTATTTTCTTTTGAATGAACGCCCATCTCATGACAGGCTTTGAAACTCTCTTCAAAATATGTAATGTAGGGCTAAATTCTTGTTTATGCTACTCAGCTTCTAAAGTTATCCTGTCTATATGAGATTTTATAGCCAGTAAAAGATGACTGAGTACACATGAAATAATAAATTTGATCTCCTGTCCTGATTTTTTTTTCATGTAATTAAGCTATACAGAACAATACAGTTTAATCATTGTTCGTTTGGGACTGGCATTTATATTTCATCTAGAGTTAATGCAGTCAAAACTGAAAACAAAAGCAGCACAGACAAAGGAGAGCCAGACCTCACTAAGTTAATAATTAATAACCACTTTAACGATATTTAACCCATCAGCAAAAACACAAAAGAACTTTAAGCACTGTAAGTCTCACTACAACAAACTGAGCACCTCATACTTTCACCAGTACATATGGTGCAGCAATCTTTTCAAGTGTAACACGATAACTCAACATGACTTCTTACAACACTCCATCATCACCACTGGATTAATCATTATTTTCAAAGGTATAATATGCAGTTTGGATTTTTATGGATCTAAGAAACATAGGTTTGCTTAATCCTGTCATCTGAGACAACTCAACTCGAATCAGACCAAGTTTGCTGTACCTTTCCCACGCAGGGATACTCTCAAATCCCACAGAAGGCCAGTGGGAGAGTTGGAAAATTAACCTGTCAGCATAATACCAGCCTCTGTTTACCATTGATAATGTGACTTGGTCCCAGATAATGTTTTCTGAAGCAGCAGGTCCTTTCACTATTACTGTTAGTGCTGTCTGCAAGTTTCCCAGCTGCCAGATTGTTTCTCACATTTTTTTTAGTATTATCAGATCACACTGCAATGGGGACAGGTATTATCCACAAGCTCACATTTAAGTAACTGCAGTATATAAATATGCTGCCTCAGTGAGCACAGATAGAACCACGGAAGCAGTAAAGCAACCACAGTACAGACTGAAATGTCATTGTGAAAGCATTTGATTTTGGTACTGATGAAGATAAACATATGAACAATATTCTTAGATTGCTACGTTAAGTAGCAAAAAAGTTGCAGATTTGCTCCCCTTCTTAAGATTCACTTCTTCAGGACTCCCAATTACTTCATAAAATCCAGGTACTTTGGATCATTCAGTCTTATCCTGTTACTTAGGCACGTACCTATCTGTTGATGACATACAACTTTTATTTTAAAGGATTTGACAGGTGAAATACGGAAAGAAGACAGGAGGAGAAGGAATAAGCCACATTACCAAGAGATGGAAGGATCAGAAGCCTCGAAAGCACTTTAAAATACCTCCCAGTTCTGCAGCATCCAGTGTTCATTTAAAACAGCGGTTGTTTGAAGCAGTTATGAAGTCAAAGAAAAATGACTATGAACTAAGTGTAATTAAAAGAGTATCTGCCCAAACTTGCCCGAAATAAAAGTTAAACAATGAATTGTGTTATTTTCAAAGATGTTAAATCAAATGCCAAACATGGTATTTGAAATGTCAACATTAACAAGACACACCAAGAAAAGTTAAGTTAGCAAGCTTTACACTTGCATTTCCATTGGACAAGACAGATGCTTCAATCCTAGAGCTGTTTTTTAACAGCAAGACAGGGATGAAAATACACTTAGTGCCTCTTCCTCAGGCGAAGAAAGGGGTAGAAAAGACTAAGATTCTAATCTGGAGATGTTATTTCAACATTGACTTGAAGTTTTACAGTGCATGTAATTCAAGATGAGCTAGATTAGCAAAAATGTTGTATTTAAATGGTCTGACTTAACCTGGCTCACAGCTCTGTGGGTATCTGGTGTATGGTCAAACCCAGCCCTCAGGGATGCATTTTGCTTGGAGCCCAAACACTGCAGCCTGGCTGAAAGAACTCCATAATGTAAATAACGAGGTAAAACAATCAGGTTGCACTTGATCAAAATCTACCCATGACATTTGCAGCTTGGAGGATATGAAAACAGCACCTGGGGTAAGGACTGCTCTGCCATACTTGGATGTGTACACCATGGGAAAGATCAGAAACAAAATTAAGGCAGAGTTACAGCTGCAATAGAAGAGCAGAAGGTTTGGCTCACTCGAAGATAACATTCTATACAAACTGTATAAACTTTTTCATGTTCCTACCTCCAACTTTTTAACAAACCTGCAAGTTACGAATCTTTTCATCTCTTCAAACAGTTATGCAAAACTTATGGTATAATTATGTGTAATTCTACAGGCAATCAAAGCTTTTTGTCTTGTAACTGGGGTGGAGCCATGCCAATTCCCAAATGATGGCTGCCATACTCTTAGAAGCTGCACTGCCTAAAAGCTAGGGAAAAAAGCCCAATACCTACACAGGACAGGAGAGGCAGTGGGGAAAGCAGAAAAGTTGTAGTAAATTTAAAAGTTCTAGTCTACTAAGTGCAATGCTTCATTGCTTGGCAATTCATCTTTAGGGATAATATTTCCAGAAATTAAATGGGTTATTCGTCTCTGAGTGACAAAAAGATGAAGACTTTATTACTCAAACAAGTCTCCAGCTCTGAAGACAAAGCCACTTACCATAGCACAGGTCTGTCCCTCGGCTCCACGGCTACACTAAAAGGTGACACAGCGGCTGATCAGTCGCCACCAACGCCGACAAGGAAAAACAAGATGTAAAAAAAGTTATTTTGACTAAGGACAAAACCAGCACGTGCCTTCTACATTAAGCTACTACTTCAAACCTTATGCCAGAGTTTCCAGAGAACAGCCAAGTGCTGCAAAGTTAATCAAAACAAGATGTCTCTGAGCCATTGAGTACTGCAAGAGATCCTCCAGTGTTCAGCAGCAGGACCACCCAGAAATTTCTTTTAAGATGCAAGCCCAACAGCCGGGAAACCAAGCTTCGGCAAGTTAAACCATTTCTTCTCCTGTGTAACATTATCCCTCCCCAGGACTGCTGTGGATAAATACACTCTCATTCACAAATACAGCTGTACTGTTAAATTTTGCCTTTTCTGATCTCATCTAGAATCCCAGAGAAGTTTTGGCAAGCGTGACTATCAGATACAATTAAAAGTTCAACTGTGATAGTTCTTGGTTAATTGCAAACAGCACTGTAATTGTGCAGCATAGCTACATTTGCAGAGAGTTCAAGTATTCTTGCATATCTTAATAATACTCAGTATTTGATAGTTGATGAAAAGAAGAGATACTGGGGAGGAACTCTAGTAAGAATGCATCAAGCCTTTTTTTTTTAAATAACCAGAGGAAAAAATCACTTACAGTAATAGTTGCATTTTATTTTCTCTTTTAGTTTCAATGTGCAGTATTTTCAGCATTTTTTTTTTTAAACTTAAACATACATCTAAAATTATATGTTTTCCTTTTCTCTTGAGTACAATTGCTTTTCAGGTTGGGGCTCCAAGCTTTTGCTCATCATTGCCCTCAAACTATACCCCACCACAGGGTGCGTTACCTTATCCTTGTCAAGTTTATCCAACTTGATGGTGTGTGTACACGGACTGATGGGAATGATAAGCTCACACAAAATGCACATGACAAAAAGCAGCACATGCTTCACAAATGCTCTGCAGCCTTTATACCCAGTTACCTGAATGCAGCAAAAAACTTGATATACAGTAGAAGCTCTCCTGGGTATGACTGTGGGATTCTCAAGATTTTTAAATGGATACTTAGGTAGCATGCACAAAGAGTTCACCCGAAATCTCAGTATTAGGTAAAATTAACATAATTAATTTCCCCAAACTTTTGCTACATTGCTTACTCTAGTTTTTACAGCAGCTTGTTTTCACTTTAAAATACTTAAACTACCTAAAAACTAGCAAAGTATTTTGCCCTCTTGTAACTTTCATCAAATGTATCCTTATAACCAAAATTGTTTTAGAA
Source organism: Falcunculus frontatus (assembly GCA_013398115.1). Taxonomy (NCBI): domain Eukaryota; kingdom Metazoa; phylum Chordata; class Aves; order Passeriformes; genus Falcunculus; species Falcunculus frontatus. Next base: position 438,819 of record VZRV01008876.1, read on the forward strand.
GAGCAAAGCACGTACCATTGTCACTCAGTTGATTTCTACCTTTAGTATAAAGTTTAGTTGGGACTGTACATGGAAAAAGTCTGATTTATGGAATGAATGTACCCAATTAGTTCCCCATCTTCTCCCATCCCTTTCAACCACCGGGTAAGATCCTGAATGACTGAATTTAATTAAACTGCTTATTGCTATTATTTATTGCTCATTATACCCTAAAATTTCTTTTATTTAGGAAGCATAAATGCTCAGCCCTGACAGCTCCACAAAATCTTAAGACAAACCAGGTCTGCTGCTCTCGGAGAACTGTCTTTGCAGTGTTTTTGACCCAACCTCCTTATCTGCTATATAGTTAACAGCCATTGAAAAAGAAGAATGGCAAGACAGAACGCTCTTAAGGCAAATCTACTAAATATCAACAAATTACTTTTAACCCAAAAACTTCCACTTGTGCCCCCCTTCATTGGACCTAAATCTGTTCACTCATTACTCAGTGCTTTCGGAATGCTGCTGGTGGTTAAGAAACAAGCAATGTCTTGGTGCTAAGAAGGCATTCCTACCGAAGCAAAAGTAACACGCAATCATTTACTAGGTGCTTTAGGCCAGAAATGACATCTGAGTATACATACACTTTAGAGAAGATTTAAATAAACTCACATTCAATTTCAACTGGAAAACAACATAAATAGTCAAGAAAATACTTCGAATCCCGCAAATAAGAACTGGTTTACAATAAGTGGTAGTTTGCAACTCCTCACTCTTGCACTCAGCGCAAGGGAGGGGGCATGCTGAAATGCAACACAAAGCAAACTTTATTTAATGGGCCAGTGGGTAGCTGGTCCAAAAGCTATTTATAAGAAGTTGGCTGGCATACAGTGTTCTTTGGGGAGGGCCACGTTATAGACTTAGTAAAGTAGGTTCTTTGACAACTGAATTGTAAAAATGAAGTTTTAAACATTAATCTGTCTCAACCATGCTCCCAGTCATGCCAGACCTCTCATCTTGTAAGGCTGCAAAGAAGCCACTTTCACTGCAAAGCACATTAAAGATGCTGCCTGCTTTGTTTAGCCAGGACACCAAAGGTATGTCGTAAGACCAAACACATTTCTCCCCTGTTCTCAATGAAACAATGTACAGCCTAATTTGCAGAATTAGCTTTCTGTTTACAGCAAGTTAAAAACACTCTGTAAAATAAAATCTTGCATCGAGTCAATCTCAAAGGACAAGCAGTATTTTTATTTCCTTTAAATCCATCCAGAATCCCTTAGTGGTCATTGCTCTGCTGTTACTGCCCCTATGGCACACCTCATGGCTCATGTCACTAAAAGCAGACAGGAGTGATTTTGAGTATGATTTCACTCCAAAAGAAATGAGGGTGTGCAAAGAATGTCTAGGAAGAAGACAGGAAAGTGTGCTGCAGTGAAATGTCAGAACTGAAGCACTACTGGAGTGTGTTCCCACACGAGAAAAAGACCCTTAAGCTACAACCCCCTCAGGTCACAGAGAATTTCCTAAGAGGAGGTGCCCTTCTTTAGACACTTAGGACACTTTACAGGAGGTATAGATACTACAACAAATCTCCAAGAGAGGTTAAAACAGATGAAGTTATTACTACCAGTGAATCTGGGTGAGGTTAGAACTGAGTGCATCAGCTCTAGAGCTTGTCTTGAAACAGGTAATGCAAATATTTGCTCTAAGGCTGGCAAGAGGCATTTGAGGAATGGGAGTCTGTCACATCTAATGTTTTCACCCAGCTGTGCTGACTGCTAAATTCAGTGAATTTCTTCACTGGCTGGAAAGAATCTATGGCAAGTCCCAAGCTGGTTTGTAAAGTTTCATAAAGGGTCTAGCTCCTGTGATCCCAAGGTAAAATAGCCAACTAGTCTGTGTTAATCATGAGGAGCTTAAAATTATGAAGAATTTAACAGTTTCATAACACAACATACACAGTTATATGGTGAGAATTTGACTAACCTGATGCTTAAAAAATATATTAAAATCTATTTTAAATTCTGGAAAATAGCTTACAAAAATATCTTCACTTAAACTATATATTATACAAAAACTGACTGGTGTGTGGGTTTACAGTACAAAACGATTACTGGTGATTACAAAAGGGAAGAGTGATCTATACTACCCCTTAATGCAAACACAGGGCATTATATCTCACTGCCTGGAATTCAACTTTTGTCAGAATTAAGATAATTTCCAATATAACTCAAAAACTTTCAAACAGTATCTATTTTATTAAACCTTTTTCTGAAATCCTGTTCAGTTTCTTTTAAAAATCACCACAGTGCTGTGGCCCAAGGAAGAAGAGTAACCCAACTAAGGACAGAAATAATTGCTCTAGATAATAAGACCTGTAGAGAGCTAAATACAGCAACATCTACAGTTGTTTCTACTGCCCATACTATCAATTTCCTCTACCAGTTTCTAAAAGGAAGTGACACCAGTGGACAATTCCTTTGTAATCAATTTACGGGCAGAAGCAACAATTTTTGGTCTAGATTGGAATTAGTTTAAATACATGGGTTTAATAAATACAAATATACACATCTGTATACATTAAATGTTGTCACGTGTATAATTTCAACATATACATTATATACAGAAATACATACAGTACATGCTCCTCCTGACAACACTATCTCATTTTTCCAAGTGTCACCAAAAGGTGTGATAAGAAGATGAAGAGAGGTTAAATGTAGGCTCTGACTGAGAACCAAGGTATCATTTTTCTATAATGAAAGACTTGTAACAAATACAACTAAAGACAAATGCTGTGCTAGATTTCCTCATGTAAAGCTTAGGAATCAATGGCATTCCCTGGGTGGTGAGTAAAAGCTAAATCTGGCCCTGTGTAGTGTCCTGAAATTCATGGAAATTTGTGTTGTGTTTGTGTCTAAAGCATTATGGATACAACAGGTAATAGAAGAGGTTGTGTTGACACTTTAGCCAGTCCCAAAGTAGACCACAGCAGCCTTCTGATTCTTTACTGCTACCATAAATTTGTTTACATGAGAGTGGTCCAGATGACTCCATGGTCTCAGTTAGGAAAGGTCAAATGGTTGTTGACTACTGGGGAGCTTGCACCATTTTGTCTCTTAAAATGCTGTGCAGCAATTAAGAGCAGTTTCTTAAGTATCTAAAGTTTGATCCAGAGTAACTAGTCCTCTTTTTTACCATTATGTCTCAAAAAAAAAGGAATTCAAAAGAAGCTACAGTAAAGTGGATCACAAGAATGCCTCCTTAGTACAGTTTCTCAAGACAAATTAATCAACATATTCCAGTTTTAAAGCACTTTAAGAAAAAGTGAGATGCAAAACAAGATGTAATCTGTACATTAAGATGGATTTCCAAAAGGAACATGAATTCAAGCACAAGGAGAAAAAATGAGGACAATACAGATGTCAAGACATTCAGTAGCATGGCTTTTGTTCATCTCCAATTACAGCACAGCTCATGCACCACACATCTTACAATTTTACATACTGTACATAATATAGAAATATTTAAGTTAAAATTTCTTTCACTGATATACTGTACTCAAATTTGAAATCCTGAGAAGAAAAAAGAAAAATGTGTGGTTACGTATGTGCACTATATCTCTGGTATCACCAACACATACACCACTGGATATCAGAAAGTCCAGAGAGAGAAATTACATGCTGGAAGTGTAAATCATAGAAGCCATTTTCTCTTTTCCTTGTTTGGGAGAGACATTAGGAAACAAATTCTATTCTGTACTACACAACGGTATATACAGGTACATAGAACTATGAAGTTGGCTAATGACTGCAGGTTGCAATAACAGTCTGTCAGTGTCTTACTGGCTGCATCACAGTGGCTTCAGCTGCACACTGGGAAGAAGAGGAATACCAGCTACCTTGCATGTGGTACTAGCTCATATTTTACAGCTAGGACGTGTGGCTCACGTTAGTCCCCAACACCACTTGAAAAACACTGACATACTTCTTCCCACTTAGAGGTGCCTGGTGTCAACAACAACTACGCTTGACTTCTCAGGTGATTTCCAGTGCTGCAGAGCACTTGTCCATGCTTGCTGGAGGGAAAACTGACAGGTCCGTATTTATCACAAATGCAACCCCAGGTATTTTCTTGATCTTGCATTCCCCATAGTTCATATTCCAACACTAGTCATGCAGTTCCACTACACATCAGGATGTTCAACATGCTGTGACCTTGTGGACATTTTGCAAACAAGTCAGTAGGCGATGGTATGGGGTTCCTGGAGATGCTACCACCTCAAACACTGACTGGAAGGCTCGCCGATCCAATTCCTCATCGATCTGGTGTCGGTAGAAGTCTATGGCCACCAAACAGAAGATGTTAACATCCACTTGCTCTGATTTTCCCATTCTACTGATAATATGTGGAAGACTGAAATGTAAGTTAAGGTCATAAAATGACATATGTTGCTCTTCTTTTGGTTTAGCAGTTTCAAACACTGGTCTCCATTAAAATGGTTTATTCTTGAGTTCAACAACAACGTTCAAGTGCAAAATACTGTCATCTAGCAATTAACTGCTACTACATAAATCCTATTTCTTCATTAACATCACATAATTTCTTATCCTCGGAAATTAATTTCAAGCTAGCAGTAGTTTTCTTTCTCCACTGGAGCAAACAATGCAATCAGCAACTGCTGAGAGCCAAAGAGCACTGCTGTGATTCAGAGTCATTAGGACGTTTCAAACACAACAAATGGCCACTTTTTTGTCTGATCACAAAATGCAACGGTTACTTTTGTTTGTTTGATGGGTTTGTTTGTTTTTAAATAAACCCAGTACTAATACCACCTATATATATATATATGTATCTTTTGTCTGTTCCAATTTATTTGGCCGATGCCATTCCATTGCCAATGCTCAGTATCACTGCAGTGTATAGCCAGGGTGCTAACTGCAAAATACAGTTTGTACGTAGGGGACACTTCTCTAGATTTTGAGTTTGTTGGCTTTTTTCATTTTTTTCAATATATTTTATCTCACAGAAGGAATACAGAGGAAAGCTTTTAAAGGTCACAGCTATCTTGGTGAAGCTTTTAAAAAGTCCTTTAAAGTAAGGACTTTCCTAATCATCTTGCATAGTCAAAAGGAACTGATCTTAAAGCACTAGTTTTAGATAACTTTTTTGTCATAATCTGTTTAGAAGTTCTCTTTTTTCCCTACAAACCTGAGGTACAAACAGCACAAAGCAATATACACCATCAGTATCTGCAGTAAAACTGCCTTTTTTGTGTGTTACACTTGTACTCTTATCCTTCAAGTCTTTACACTGTAATTACCCAGAAATGGCACACATTCAATCTTTTTAGGATACATTGCTGAAATCCATTGACTGGTGGAAGCACTGACAAAAAAACAGGAAAGACTCCACATCGCCATTGCCACAGGTGTTCTTTGTGTGAAATTAGAGAGAGAGAGCATCACCCAGTCACGGACCATCGAGGACTGTCCAGTGCTATGTAGTGTCTGGAACACCTGCAAAATATTGTACACAGGAATAAAGATGGGGTGGATGGATATGGGAAAAGTTCAGTTTCTCTTGTAAAGGTTCTCTCCAGCTACAAAGCTCTGAGGGTCACAAACTGGACTCCTGGAGACAACTCTGAGTCAAATGAATTAGTAAACTGGACTCATGACATATGTGCCAAACTGAAGTAACCAAACAGAAATAAATATAAGACCTGTCTGGTGTCCCTTTTTTTTAATAGCTCAAATGTGCTGTGCACATGCTCTCTCCAGTGATGTACAAGTCCAGGAGGTGCTGAAGAGCCAAAAACCCCGAAGCCCAGCTGAGTCCACAGGGGCTTAACTGTTGGGTTCACAAGGTGATGGCTCCCTCAGACCTAGAATCTGAGCACCAGGATCACAACTACTAATTTTGTCTTTATTTTCTCATTATCAGCGACTGAACTGTCCTGCTGTGAGCTCTGGCTTCCAGGTGACATGGCAATTCTAGCCCTCAGTGCTGCCTGGAAGCCAAAACTCACAGCATCACAGCTCAGTCATTGTGACTGGTTTGTTAGATCTAATTGACAAAAGTGGTATATGGCCCTTCAGCTGAGCTGTCAACTATTTAGAAATCTTCTGAAACATTTAAGAAAAATAAATGTATCAGTACTACCTTATAAACTACTGTTGCCATGAATTGTGGGTATGGCTGCTGATTGGACAGAAATTCCCCAATGACTTTGTTCATTACATCTTGTGGGGGGAAGAAATCATCAAGGAACTGTGGAAGAATCCGAGCCACTACTCGAGCTTCAAAAGGAAATCCCTTCCTGATCCTGAAAATAATAAAAAATAAAATATTTTATGACTGAATTCCAATACATATCTTGTTCTTTCCCAATTTAATTGGCAATGGAAAGAACATTTTATTTTGATCTCTGAACAGGCAGCTTTTCAACAATGATGAATCCAAATCTTCATGAATAACAGACTACCCAAAGAGGTCTATCAAAGCTGTCAGAAGCTGTTACAGGTGTGTCCTTACCCCACACTCTCCCCTGTTCTTTTTTAAATAGTCACATTTTTTGAAGGTCTGGAATTGCATCAGAGATGAGACTTACCAACAGGAATGCTGAAAAAACTAAACAAGAACAAAAAAGGACAGGAAGATCACTCCTCCTAGTTATCAGAGCAAAGATCATTTATAAGCAGAACCCTAATTTCCATTAATTACGTCTTTGCATTTTTTATTCAAGATCAGAATGACCAACATATCAAACAAGAAAAGGAAGTTGCATTGCTGTGTAAAGAGGGGAAAAGACACTCCAATCAACAGACAATTTTGTTTAAATAATACTGACTGGAAAGTCTTTCTAATAAAGGCTGCATCTGCTGATGTGTCAAGATCAAGTTACCATGTGATTCTTCCCAGCAAAAGTTATTTTTTGCTTGTACTAGTCACATTTGTTTTGCTAACTCTTCAGAGTGATATATTCGAAAGCACTCAAGCACTGACTGCTCTAGTTCTGTTCTCACCAAGTGCAGACGTGAAACCCTCCTCCAGTTTTATGGAAAAACCACTGAACACTTTAAAAAATGTAAACCATTACCCACAAACTACTACACAAAATCTAACATGCTATACTCACTTAAGACAGCTTGAGATTGTCAGATCAAAACAGGGCTTTTGAAATGTTTCCATTAATGAGTTCCATGTGAATACAGAAGTTTTACTGTATCCTTCCACTGCAATTACTTAACAGCCTCAGAAAGAGCAACTCTTGTGAGGGGAAAAGGGGGAAAAAAAGTTTTAAACTCTTAGGGTAGTTTGAAAGATTATTTCCTGTAAACTGGATTTATATCCTTGATTATGTAGAAGACATCCTGAAAAGCACTTAAGAGTTTGACCTGAAGGGAGCTGGAAATACATTTATGAAGTATTATGGTTTGTGCAACACACAGTATCTGTTAGGACATGTCTGGTTTTCATTTACATTCCTGTACATTTGTGCTGCCTTCAGCAATTCCATCAGTGTTACTGTGTATACCAGGAGTGTAACTTTTAAGCAACAGTAAGTAGAGAGTACAGTTAATCATTAATTAAGTGTAAGAACTGTCAAATAGAGAAGTGACCACACAGTGACAAACAGAATCATTTCCCAGAACCCCATTTATTTTGTCCTCTTACCTATCAAAAAGGACAGATACTCGTTCCATAGCTACAATCACAGATTCACTGTCAGGAGCACCAGGATTTGCATCTGCGATACGGCTGGGGCTGATTTTTTCCTTTCCTAAACCAAAATAATGTTACAAGTTAAGTATGGATATTAAAGTACACTTCTCCTACCCTTGGTAACAAAAATAAATTAAGAAAATTAGCACTGTTATTCAGTCTCTCAGCACATCAGAAGTATAAAAAAGTGAATACCTGTGTACATGCAAGTCAGCATTAATCCAAGGGCTGCCATGGCTCTGTGGGGGCTCTGCACATTCACCCTGTCAACACTCAGTTTAACCAGTGACTCACTGTCCAGCCTAGAAAGCTGCTCTGAAAGGAGGAGTCGTTCCAATCCTCTCAGGACACAGTGATAAATAATGGATGGTGTTGATTCATCACTTCCAGACACCATGACTCCACACATCTGAAATAAAGTAAAAAGACAACTACCTGGTTTTGAGGTGTATTTAGGTCATCTTCTAGCACCATACCACAACAGTATGGAATGGCATCAGATATTAACAAAAACTGATGAAACTAAAGCCAAAAGCAAACCTACACCTCAGTAATCAAGTTAAGTGTTAAAGACAGCTATGTGGTGATCCCAGGTTACATGATCACCCCTAAATGGAGGCATCACGACATACCTGTATAATTCCTGCAGAGAATTCAGGCCCTACATCAAGTGGATAATTCTCGATCAAATAGAAAGCAGCTGCACACATTACCAAGATGTGCTGTTGGTTATGGATATTCACACAGCTGTAAATGAGCAAAAACACTAGTGGTCACCTCAAAGTTGGCTAGGTCACAAACACAGACACTATAAACAACTCCTCAAAACACAAAGTATTTTTGCACATGAAACGTAAGCCCCTTTTAAAATCACAGAAAGTATCACCAAGATGCCATAAGAGAACATTGCTTACCATGAAAATGACAGAGAAATGAGGTTTAAGTAACACAGTTTACCAAAGACACAAAAGCCTGTACTATCACAGTTTTCTCACCCTCAAGTATCATTTCACTCTGTAAATTAAACCTAAAATTGGATGGTATTTTCAATGAAAATGCCAAAACCTGCTTGATACAACAGCCTGCTCTAAAATGTACTGGCAACCACCAACAACAGAGAGCCCTTTTGTTCACACATAAACATGCAACAGTTTGGAGCCAGAGGGAAAGGGGGAAAAGTCTTACTGTGCTACTCCTCTCAAATTGGAGAGCAGATACTCGCTTATAATTGGAATGAGTTGCTTTGCTGTCTCGTCGAGCAAGTCACACTCAAGGATATAAAGAATTCCATGCAGAGCTCCAATCCGACTTGGCATATGGGTGCTTCTTAGGGTTGATTCCAGCAGTCGACTTACTGGTTCAGCCACAGCTTTATCCTAATATATCCAACAAGAGTATTCATTAGAACTCAGCCCTGGTTTAAATACTGGCAAGTCCTGTCATTCAGAAATACTTGGAACAAATTAAAGAGCAGAAAATAGGGAACGAACCAGAGTCTGGCTTAAACTACTTTGAATCAAATGTCACGAGACTAATACAATCAGGTAAGAGATGAGTTGCAGATTAACTAGTAAACTGATGCTACTTTTATTTGTATGAAGTTATGTCACGATTTAAAATTTAAAAAACCCAAACAAGGTAAGGATTAGTTCAGTAAATACATGCTATTAAGAATATAGGACTTGAATGATTGAAATTTTCTGGGCTTCCAGCTAAGCACAAAGGATGCTTCCATCTGAAACAAACTGGTATCAGACAACTATACTCTGCCATCTACTATCTGTCTACTCAATTCGTAGCACACTGTTCCATTTATATGTTCTCTGAGACCACTGGTACTCAGACCTACACATCTTTCCCTCCACCAATCCCATGATCTGGATGAGGGAATCAAGTGCACTCTCAGATATGCAGGAGTGGTGATCTGCTGGAGGACAGGAAGGCTCTGCAGAGGAATCTGAACAAGTTGGATCAGCGGGCCCAATGGTCTGAGGTTCAACAAGGCCAAGTGCCGGGTCCTGCCCCTGGGTCACAACAACCCCTGCAGTGCTACAGGCTGGGGCAGAGTGGCTGGAAAGGGCCCGGGGGAAAAGGACCTGGGGGGGCTGGTTGAGAGTGAATGAACATGAGCCAGGTGTGCCCAGGTGGCCAAGAAAGCCAATGGCACCTGGCCTGGATCAGCAATAGCATGGCCAGCAGGACCAGGGCAGTGACTGTCACCCTGTGCTTCACAGAATCATTAAGGCTGGAAAAGACCTCCAAGATCATCGAGTCCAACATGTCACTGAGCACCACCAACAACTAAACCACAGGACTAAGTGCCACGTCCAGTTGTTTCTTGAACACCCACTGAGATGGTGACTCCACCACTTCCCTGGGCAGCCTGTTCCAATGCTTAACCAACCTTTCAGTGAAGAAATTCTTCCTAATAGCCAACCTAAACCTCCCCTGGCACAAACTGAAGCTATTTCCTCTTGTCCTGTCACCTGGGAGAAGAGACCGACCCCCACCTCGCTATAATCTTTCAAGAAGTTGTAGGGAGTGATAAGGTCGCCCCTGAACCGCCTTAGGCTCCAGCCTTAGGGAAATTGTTTAGTTAGGTCAATGGCTGGACTCAATGATCGTAAGGGTCTTTTCCAGCCTAAATGATTCCACAATTGTTTGTTTAGTATTCACAGGTCAAGCTGATATCAGATACTTCACTCTCTGTTATCAAACACCACAACTTACTGGAATACGCAGAATCTATTCTGAATTTTACTTTTCCTTACTGTCTAAGTAATTAGAAAAAATTACTTGTTTTACTTTGTCCCTTTACTTATGAAGTATCTAAGATACAGGCCAGTTTGATAGTGTCTGCTCTCTAGCTGCTCTTTTTAAGTGGATTTTCTATGTAACTGAGCACAGAACAGCAAGCAACTCTTGATGCAATCACCCTCTTGTTTTTTAAGTCCCACCAAGGTGTTATATTCAGCTGTTTGCTTGTGAGAAAGTGTTATTAGCTCACTAAGTGGGAAATGACAGCCTAGTCAGAATAAGCTGATCTCTAAAACTGTTTCTGTATGTTTGCCATCACCTTCCCAGCCTTCCCTTGTGCAGTTGTTCCTACAACAGCTACTGGAAGCCCCACCCTAAAAAGCCTTTCAAAGTTTCTTTTACCACTGTTACCCATATAACTTTATATTAGTCTCAGAGTTTCCAGAAGTGCTAACTCCTTCCAAAATTATTTGTAATTTTTTTCTTTCCTAAATAATTCCACTCTGAAATGTTCATTGGAAAGTACTCTGGTCAACACATTTCAAGACAGAATGATGCAGTGAAGGGAGGAGTGAGGGAAAGAAAAGGGATGCCTGATTATCTGGGGCTATATATTCATCACACGCACTGTCCCAGCCTCCCATGAGATTACAGCCATTCACCAGTAATACAAATCTAGCAAAAGCTGTTACACAAGTCCTCATATCTGGCCTGAAATGTAACAAATGAGGAGTCCAGGGCAAAGGCAACACTGAACTGAATAAGACAAACCAAAAAGCATATTCAATTATGCTCAAACCTCAAAAACTATCAAACCAAACAACCTTCCTGTTTAAATACAGGGCAACTGGAGATGATGTCTGCAAACTCTGAAAGCCCAGAATACATATCCATGGATTCTTACAGCCATGCAGATTAGCTAAAGGATATTCTTACGAGACAAATCAGCCTTTCCAAATACATCAGGTTCTGCAACAGAAGCTGAGTTAACCTAGACACTCATGAATGTGCAATAAACTTTCTGAGAGTTTCTTACCATTCCAAGAACAGCAGCAGCTTTACAAGTAGCTGGTATCAAATACTGTACAAGAATCTCATCTTCTGATGGATGCACCTTTCGCAACTCTGTCAGTGTCGTGTACATCATCTCAAACTGATTCCTTTCTGTAAATAAGTCTGACACTGCCAGAAGCTGTACGGAAATTAAAATTTAATATTAAAAAAAATCCCATTAGCAGACAGCCAAAAACTGACTCTCCCTTCTGTTAAAATTGTGAGCAAAAGATTCCTCAATTCATCTAGTAAATGTGTAAACATTTACTCAAGGGTCTGAAAAAACTATTAACTATTGTTGTCCAGAATTAATTCCACCATTCATCTCAGATAATAACGACTTCCAAGAGGTCCTTTTTAACCAAAAGGTTTATAAAATGAAAGCCACTACAGTAAGTAGCTCTGGGATATGAATAAACATTGCTATTTACAATGTACTAAACCATCCCAAAACACACAACACATACTTCTCTTGCAAGGATAGTTTCATTTTAAGTCTCTTATGATAGTGAATAATGGCTGTCAAGACACATTCCACACCTGTGTTCTTTAGTTTTGCTTCTACACTTAATAATCAATGTAACTCTCTAGTACATTATTGTTCCATCTTCATTTTCTTACAAAGGAATAGGATAAGCAAATCTTGCTTTAGCAAGCAGTCAAGTAAAATATCAACTATCATTAAGTAATAATAAAGTATTTGTAATGCAGCAACAGAATATGCAATCCAGATGCTTATACAGATCAATCAGTATAATGCTGTAGTTGCTCAAGTTATATCTCTGTACTGCCCACAGAATAGCACAGCAAAGAAAATTCTGTGTTCCATATATTAAAAGATGCTTTACAAATGCTGCTTAGCTCTGAACACTTGGTAACATATACTCAATTAGTATTCTGAATAATAATTCAGACTTACCGATCGCACCACTTCACTGATCAAAATGACTGGTGTTCTCTTGCTAGGGTTGGATGGCAGTATCCACTGACTGTACAGTTCAAGCAAGAACTGAGAACAAGAATGGATATCTACACCAGCCCGGTGTTTCCTGCAAGGAACAATAAACAAGTGTTAAAATGGCTATTCTGAAGCGCTGCTAAAATGCTTGATTTGAAATGATAGTTATTTACCAGCATCCAATTTATAAACCCAGCTTATTGAACTCAACATGAAGAAATAAATCCTTATCTGTGACTCAAAAGAGAGAAGAGATAAAAAGAAAGATACCTGGTGTTTATAGAAGAGGTTGGTGGTGAGGCAGGAGCAGGTACATCGTTCTCATCTTCTTCATCTTCACCCCACTCTTCTTCTCTCAGTGGAGTAATATTATTTCCTAACCATATGGAGTGTATAGAGACCTTGAACACACAAACAAAAGAGAAAAAAAAATAGCAAAGAAGTGCATTTAACACCCCCATAGTCAGACTAGAAATATCTTAGAAGCCAAATACATTTTCCATTTAAATGACAGGCAACACACAGTCTTCCGGCTGAGGAGACACCCAGTTACGACCTACTCTGCATCACTCAGAGCTGTTAGTTTCTATTTGAAGTCATGCAATGTTTCTTAACTGATTTTCAGAACTGGAAGAAATGTAATAAAAATCAAGTTTAAAGTTGAGCTTTCAACAAACCTGTCCCAGTTTGTAATCCATATCTCCTATTTCTCGTTCAGTATTGATCTGCAGTAAGAGTTTTTCATGGCTGATAAGAGCACCTGTAACAAAATACAAGATGAATTTTTAAAAAGTGCATAACAAAGCACACGTGAAAATGGCTTCATTTCCTGCAAACTGGATTTAAAATTCTCCTGAGAGTACTTTTTCCACTTTTTAAATGTAAAAGAAATTCACTCTCCCCTTCGACCCCACAAACAAGAACTTACCTGTAGTAGCAGGAGAAAGTGATGGAACAGGGTCCCAAGCTTGGTATAAGTGATGAGTAGCAATATTATCTCTCTTAGACACCATTGCCTGGATCTCCTGTTCAACAATTCCCCTGATAACACTTAGCTTCCTCCCAAACCTGAAAGCCCAAGAGACATCAATTTTAGCCGATCTTTCCTTTACTAGTTTTGTGCAAGTCTGTCTGGCTTACTCTGCAATGTTATGTGTCTATGCTTATTTTCATTATCAGGGAAATGAAAATGCTGAAAAATACATTCTGCACACTGTTTACTAGATCTCGTTAAGAAGTTATTTTTTTCAGATAATCTTTTAACTCAGCAGGTTCACAATGCTAAGTCCATATAACTTGTACATAAACAGATCCACCCATACATACTCCTGCTTAGAAAATACAATCCATCCATGTTTTTGCTACAGCTAGACTAAGCAACTGTCATTATGTGTTACACGTAAGTTTTATGTATTTGAGAACAAAGAAAAAGAAATACCTTGTGTCCAGAGCTTTTAAAGCTTTGTTGCGGGGCTGCTGTTCCAAACAGCTAACTGCTGGATTGCCTGCAACAGGTATGGTCATTGCACTCAGCACCAGGGAGGTTATGGCTTGTACTGCAAGAACATTAATTTGGGTCCTCTCTGTATCTTCCTGTAAAATGAACTCACTGTAATTTGAATTGTTAAAAAAAAAAAAAAAAAAAATCCCAAAAGCTCTGAATATCAGTTTGTCATGTTTCAATAAATTATTATTAATAAGCCTGATATCTACTCTTCTTCCCATCCAGAAATATATGTGACATAAACAATGCACACAAAGCACTGACTGCAATTAATTTCTAGTCAAGAATCTTAAAATAAAAAAATTGTGTTGAGTGATGGACTAATAAAGAGCTGAAGCAGCTTCATGACTTTTTTTCCATACTATTTACATGCTTGCAGAAGCTCTAAGCCAGAATATGGATGTGTCTGAACTCACCAGGATATGAAAAAAAAGGAAATACAAAATAGAAAAAATTCCTTAGTGTTAGTCACTTCTTTTCTGCTTTATAGTTTTATTAATAGAAACGCTTTTCCTGGTTTAAGTAAAATTTCATTTAAAAAATACAATGAATGACATTACCTCTTGCTGGTTCTCCTCTTGGTCCATTACAATGGGCTGAGTTACGAGCACACCAAGCAAAGTAGCCCAAGTCTCTTCAAACTGAGTACGGCTGATCCATCCTATGGAAACACTCAGAAATAACCATTTATGTCTTAATACAAAGTTAAACAAGGCACAGCATTAAAAAATGGTACATTGTTTCCACAGATTTAGTTTCATACCATTTCCTATTCATTTTGGCATTTTTTGTAATGGAACAGGCTCCAGGGAAGTGGTCACAGCACCAAGCCTGACGGATTTTAGTGAGTGTTTGGACAATACTCTCAGGCCCAGGGTGTGACTCTTGGGGATGGTCCTGTGCAGGGCCAGGAGTTGGGACTCAGTGCTCCTTCCGGGTCCCTTCCAACTCAGCATATTCTGTGATTCTGTGATCTACTGGATGTGGATGGGAATGGCAGAAAACAACACCACAGCTTCTCTCCTTCAGCTCCATGAAGGTGGAGAGAACTGGAAACACGGTGCTAAGACAGTCATAGAATGGTTTGGGTTGGAAGGGTCCTTTCAAGATCTTCTAGTCCAACCCAAACATCTGATGTCTGAGCTGAAGGTAGGTAACAGGTATCTTATCACAGGGCTTTATACTGTGCATTAATAGAAGAAAGTGGGGGTGGGGGGAGCAAAATATTCTCAAACATGCTGTCAAGTGTATGCTCCAGAAAACAAGTGGTCATTCTGCAAGAGCACACAGAAATCCCCCTGAGCTGGATTAATTTTTGGCTTTATTTCTACAATTTATTCTCTTCATTGAACAAAACCTAAGAATTACTGGAGCACAATTATTAACCTGCTCTGAAATACTATCTGTCTTCCACATAAGCAACAAAAGTAAGCAAACAGTTCTAGATACAGTTATTCAGTAATTTCAATACATGGGTATATGTCCAATAAGAGCCAAGTGTATTAATTTGATTTTGTACATACCAAGTGTATTAATGCGATAGATGAACTCCTTAAAGATTTCCTTTTCTTGAAGAAATTCCACTGGGATTTCAGGAAAAACTGTGCCAAAGTCACCTGAAGGCTTTGGTGACCAGCCTAATTTCCAGACCTAAAGACATATAATGAAAGTTTAATTATCCAAACCAGATATAGTATTTATATTACAGCTCTAAGTATACAGGTACTATTCAAAGGCAACAAGACACCAGTAAATAAAGTAGTTCTCCAAATAGAAAAATACTCAAAGAAAGATGGAACATCTAACACAACTTATATAGAATGTATACCATATTTCTAATTTTAGGGCTTTTTCCATCATACTTCCCCCACTGTAAATTAATTATCCAGTTTTATGGTCCAAGTTTAGATATAGAAGCAAGTTAAGTTCCTCTCACATAATTTCAGTTTAGAGATTGTGCAGAAATGATGCTGAAATGGAATTCAAGGAAGACAGTTCACATACTATTGGTGCCCAAAAAAACCACACTGATACATCACAGAGAGGGCAAAAAAGTTTCAACCAAAAAAATTATTATGTTTTGATATCCTCTCGTCCTCTCAAAAACAGAGAAACGGCCTTGCATATGTTGTTACCCAGTGTTCAAAAAGACAAACTGATTGATCAAACCAGCTTAAGGTTGAAGTCCTACTGATGTAGAACTTAACATGCAGCACCATGTTTGGTTTTCAAAGTTTTTCAATAACTTTTAAAGTCCTGAAAGCACAGCATAATAAACATACCAAGGGAGGTACTCTGGTGTAACTGTTCACTAGAGGCAGCCTTGCTAAACTTATGATGATGTTTTTGAGGACAGGAGTGAGAAATCCAGGGATGCTGCTGTTCCTTTTGTGCCCCAGAGACAAGACAGTCTGTAAGCATTCCACCATCTCAGCTATCATTTCACATGCTGCAATAACATGTTTTGTTTCTTTGTTGGGAGAGAAAGAAATTCAGTTTTATGAAGCCACTCAAAAGACAAATAATTTAAAAAGACAGAAACACAAAAAATTCTTAACAAAAGAGTGTATCAACAAAAAAACACAATAAGGACACATACAAAGAAATTTTAAAAATTTAAAATCCCACAACACTTTAAAAAGCTCAGTCTGTAGCATGCTGGACAGCTTATAGAATCCCCCAAAAGAAAAATCTGCATTAAAGTATAACTTTCAAGAATAAACAACTATACCTGCCAAAAATATGCCAACCTCTATTTAACAGACATTTACCAAATACAAATAAGGTCTCAGATGAACTTTCATTGTTAAAAATAATTGTAATGGAAAGGGTACCTAAAAGTATTTCTTCAGTGAAAGTTTAGACCAGAAGCAAAATTCACAGTTTACTTACTCTGTGCATTTGAATCAACTTCCCCCTCACTTAAAGGTTTTGAAGCATTCTTCTTTCTTTCAGGACTAAGAAGTTGATTACCAGGTTCCACAGCAACTGAATTGGATAAAAATATTTGAAAGATACAGCTATTATATATTTCATATTCCACTTTTTTAATCAACACCATATAGTAGTCAAATGTTTGACATATCCAAGGCATTTGCCAAGTTTGAAAGTAAATGCTAAATTTTAAACAGGAAATTAAAGGAGCAAAAAATGAATTTGTCAAACAAATAATTAATAAGGACTCAAAGGAAATATTCCAGACCCGCAGCATTTGATCAATGATGACTGGCAATCTATTAACAAAATTTTTCTCCGAGCTGTTCAAACTGCACTCACCTGCTTCTATGATAAATCTAATGCAGTTAATTAAGGAGCAAGCGTATGTCACACAAGCTGCAGAAGACAGCAAATTCCAGAGACTAGGCTGCTGTAGTGTCAAACAGCAACAATCCAGACCAGCCTGAAGATCTACACTTAATGGAATCTGGTCATGCACTAAATGCCATGATAGTGCCTGTACAAAAAGAGAAGTTTCTCATTAACAGCAAATTCTAACAACAGAACAACTTCTAACCAAGGGTGACTTGTTTTTAAACTCAGCAAAAGGTAAAGTTTTATGTAAAGCAGATAGTACTGATTTTTTTCCTGAGAGAACACTGTTTATTTTAAGAAAATTATGACATTTATATACTGTTTATTAAGTGTCCCAAAAATCCGTGCAGGACCCGTTCTCCCAAATGCCAGCATCATTCCATCAGTGAATCAACCTCTCCTTGTATAAAACTGTCCTTGTCTCACAACCCAAATCTGATTTACTAGCACAGGTCAAACACAAAAACCACTAAGAAATTTCTACAGTTGAGACAAAAGAAGTGGTGATCAGTTTAAGATAGAGCTGTTCCCTCTCCCAACATTTCACCACATCTTTAATTATGGTGTAGTTTCTTACCTCTACTGACATCACTACGAATTTCAGGATATCATCCTCTTTGTCAGGAGGAACACGGAGACCAGCTGGTAGTTTTGAGAGTAACAACAAATACTGAGCCAGTGCACGACAAAGTGTCATCACAGACTGATACATCACCTCATCTCCTATAAAATAAGACTGGATGAAATCTAGCAGTTTGAATTTTTTTCCCTTCAATAAATGTTTTTCAGAACTACTTCATAAGCACTTTTATGCCAGGTATCTTGATTTGTTAAAAATACTAAGTTCATGTATTCACAAGACATCTGTAACGTATCTTTGCAGAGGAGAGAATAAACTTTAAAAGACCATTATTTCTATTACCAAAGATATCGCTTAGTTTTTTCCAGTAGGCTGATGGCTCAGTTGGCAATAGTGGCTGAAAAACCTGGTGGTTGGCTGGAAGATTTTGTACAGCAGAAGACACATGATCCAGAGTTACTCTCCGAGCTGTTTCAAAGAGGCTGCTCTTCTGGTCCCTTGAGAGCTCATTCATGCCGAGGCTTAAACAAGGTGCTAACAAGCTTAGGTTGAATTCCTGAAATCAAATAGTAAATTTGCTAGAAAGAAATTGCTTTTAAAGTGAAACTAAGAATCTGGTAATATTCTAACGTACTAATGTGGTGGTAAATTTACAGTTTATTGATTAACTAACTTATTACTAGCAACTCTGCTCTACTGTGGTGTAACAATGTGGTTAAGCCCACATCAGCTCCACATTTAAATTCCAACCAGTATCATACTGGAAAGAAAAATCAATATGCTTATTCCAAATTTTCAGGACAATGTGTGAATAAAGTTTAAGGATGACATATATACAAGGAATCTTCAAGTAATAAGTTTTCAAACAAACAAATCAAATAGCTTTTTAAAAACAGCTTCCCTACTATTATTTCTTCATACCAGCAGCAAGTATCATGGTGAGAATTTGAACAACATCTGTTCTTAGATAAAAGTTGTCCTTTATGCCAGATTTACTGTCTGTGGCCTGTTACTGGCTTACTGCAAGGCAACTAGCACAGATATTGAAGAGGTTACAGAAACAGCTGGCCTTGGAAGAGAGTGTATAGCAAAATAAGATTATGAAAAATGGTAAAATTGAATTATTCTGACTGCAATACATAAATAAACCTTTGCTTCCACTCTATCTACTCAACCTATACTACTAGAAATTTACTATTAGCAACATTGCTAGACACACATATCCACTGTTTTACACAAATATCTACTACTTTAGTTTCTAAAATTAAGTGAATTAGTATTATTAGTATATATTATCAATATCAGTATTATATACATTTGAAGTGTTTACATTTAAGAATGTAAACACTTCAGAATGTAATCTATTAATACTACCAATAGGAACACTTGAACTAATTACATCCTCGTCCTCTGACAAAGAAGTTACCTTGCTGGTCATGAAGGAGTTCAGGTCAGGCTGAGGAATCCTATTTACCAGCTCTGCTCCTTCTAGCAGTGCTGAGTCAGACTTGATGTAACACTGTGACCTCACCAGTGACACATACCAGTCCTTTAATAATCAAAAAAGTAAATTTATTACATACTTGTTTTCAGAAAACAACACAGTATATGGGGGGCAGAGGGAGGCCTGCTCATTGACACTGAATGTCTAAGATATCCAGAGGCTACACTGATATAACAAATACCCCCTCAAATGAAAAAGCAAAGCAAAGCAAAACAAACAACTGGTAAATGGAAATGGAACATCTGAAACTAGACCAATGGATGTGCACTGACAAGTTGTCTATTTCCATAAAGTCTGGACAGGAAATGAGGGAAAATTAACCTTAATATATAGTGCAGGTATTTGTATTAGGAACATAACGCTGAGCAGACCATCTAGAAAAAAGCATGGAATACTCAGTAGTCACACAAATGTAACAGTAATAACAAAAAAAAAAAAGAATACTATAACCAAGGAAGAAAACGCTTCATATTCAAATAGATTTGCTGACACTAATTAGAACACAACTAAACCTGTCAGAGTTCAAGGAGTATCTAGACAATGCTCTTAGTCATAGGATTTATTTTTAGGTAGCCCTGTGAGAAGCAGGGATTTGAACTCATTGATCCTTATGAGTGCCTTCCAACTTAAGATATTCTATGAGTCTATGAATTATGCAGAAGTTGTGGGGGAAGTATACAAAAACTACTTATTTTGTTTACAATTTACAGTGAGAGACAAAGGAGATTTTTGGGGTAATTTGAAGACATAAAGCTATGGGTAAATGGTTTCTGGGCACAGCATTTTCTCCTGCTGTCCAGATAGCTCTCAACATCTCCCCATAGCCAATGACTGCTCAGACTCATCCAACCTGTCAGCTAATCAAATAATTTTTGTCATCTCAGTTACATAAGTTTCCTATTACTGTGCATCACTGTAGATCATGGAGGGATGAAAAGGAGAAATTATCTGTGCCATGGGACAAACTAGAAAAAAGGAAGACACAGAAGGCCCCAAGACTTGCTCTCAGCCTTCCACTCCTAGGAAATAAACACATCAAAGTCCATGAAAGACAGAAACAGTTCTGTATTCTTGATTGTTCTCTGAAAGTAATTTAAGGCTGAGAAGGGAGGACTGGACAAGCAATGTTTAATTTCCAAGAGACAGCCAAAAACTTTCAACAAATGAATAAAACTAGTAACTGTAGTAAACACATCAAGAAAACATGATTATTTATCTGTCTCTTTTGAACCGTATAAAAATCTTTCCATTAAAGTTGAGCAAAGAAACCAAACTTGGTAAATTTTTCACAGCACTGTCAATATAACAAACATCTATGCATGTGTTAATTATCCATCCCAAGCTCAACAGTCAGCCAACACACATGAAATTAATCACTGATCTATAGTTGAGATACACTGACAATCCTGAGAACATTAACTGCATAATAAAAATAAACTGCATTTACATATTTTGTAATGAGTAAAGCTTGTTTATAGCCAAGGCACTTTTAGTGACTCTTTCTAAACATAACCTTACTTTGTCTAGGATTACATTCTCTAAAGCTGGTTGGTCTTCTCCATCTAGTGGGTGTGAGGTAACCAGAGGTGAAGGACTGGTTGTGTCTGGTGCTACCGTAAGACGAAACCTATCCAAGAGCGAGTAAAGTCTTTGGTGTCTGAAAACAGAAGAACACATCAGCAGAGGGCTATCTTAGTTTTGTAGATAATTTAAAAATAGAAAGTCATCCAGTGACTCAATTCTAATCCCAGGACAGAAAAGCAGTAGGGTCTTCAGTTTTTTTATTGGATATATGCAGTCATATGATTCAAAGTTTCTCCAGGTATCAGTGGCCAAAATTCACTAACTCAGTACCACCAGCAAATAAAGATTTAAATTTAACTTAGTGTTAAAATTTGTGATATACTTAGGTATAAAATACAAGCTGTTCAGCTTTCTTTATACAGCAAATCTTTTAATGAGTAAGAAGATTCAAAGTGAGTGTACAGATTACTCGACTGCAAAAAAAATACATTCTAACAGGTATTTTTGAAGAATCCACTAAAACTATACTTCTCTTTTTAAAAAATTATCCCTCACTATATGAAGAACTCCAGTTTCTGTATTTACGTCAGTGTCAAGAGTTGGGTTTTTTTAACTGGTTGTTTTGTTTGGTTGGGGTTTTTTTTAATTCTACTACTGCTATCAAGAACTTGTACAAAGTAATTTTTTGAGTTTTTAAAAAAATTAAATGTAACATTAGCTACTTAGGCACATTACTATTGATCTACTGCAGTCTCAGGTTTTAGGTTCTTTCCCCTACCTATTTCTTATTTCAGTCAACAAGTATTAACCTCAAACAGGAATGACAAGAGACATAAATAAGGATCTTTCCCACATCAAATACTCATTTTCTGAAAAACTTTTAATTTTCTCCTTTTTATACCAGCAGTTTAAACAGCCAGGAGACTAAACAGCTAAAATTTTTAACACAGTTGTCCGGGAGAAAAAAAAAACAAAACTAAAAAATCCCCAAGCCCACTTAGCTTGATCTGACAATATTTTGCAAGTTTGAGGAAAATAAAGTTGGCTTTAGTAACACAGATTTTGTCAAGAAATTAATTTGCAGCTGCTGTCTCTCAAAAGTTAAATACTGAGTGGGATGCAGGAAAGAGAATTTGATGCAACACTCGAGAGGTTGCTTTAGTTCTTAAGCAGTTCTTACTGCAAATTCAACACAGCCAACACATCTGCCCCTTGCGCCAGAACACACCAGCATTTTATGAGAGGCTTGGTTTACCTCCAAAAAAGACCCATTATCTGACCTCTAGGAAAAAAGCCAAAATGTAGGGAAACAGGGTTAACACGATTTGTGTTAGAACTTTACTGAGTTTGACATTTTAATAGTATTACTGGTGTTATTTACCTTGCTGCTAATCCACTGTTTTGAAGGTACTCCTGAATTCTATCCAGTTCTTCAACTGGTAACTGAGCAATGCTGTTCTGTAAGAAAGAATCACAAGAATTTTACAGGACAGAAATAATGTAAAATTAACAAAGTTACAGGCAGGTAAAATGAAATAAACATTCATATATCTATATATTAAATTTAAAAATTCATCAAACAAAATCACTTTATCATATTTGGATGTGATTGGAATCATTGCTCTCGATTCCCCTGCTGGCAGTACCCAAGGTGATTCACAGCATGGATTTATCTGTACCTGCAGAGTTGCTGCCAGCAGCATTTCCACGCGGCGGCAGGCCAGGGTGTCGACCATGCGCGCCAGCACTCGGAAGGGAGTGCACAGCAGCTTGTCCACGTACAGGGTCAGCACAGCCCCCGACTGGCTCAGGTGGATTCCCTCCAAGCACTGCAAGGTCTTCTTCAGAGTTGTGGGCTAGATGTTGAAACAGCACAAAACAGAGAAACAGATAAAACATCACAATCAATTTGGAATACAAAGATCTTAAAGCTAAAGGGGAAGGCATTTAGAAAAAACTATAGCAGACAATGACCTAATCAATATAATAATCTCTGTGTGAATGAGTTACTGGGTTATTTAATTAATATGAACACTAAGTTGTTTGACATGTAACTGTAAAAGCTTAGAAGAGTAAGCAAATCATAGGGAGCAAAACTTTTAGGGGAAAAAAGCCACAGATTTAAGTGAAATTGCAAAAAGCTTTGAACACAAGTGAGAAGTTTCAACTCTTTCTGGAAGAAGGAAGGAATGTGTGCATAGTCAAGACAAGTGACAGTTCAGAAATTCAGACAATCATTAGGGATTTTCTGAGCATATGTTTAGAAACGGCAGTAGCAACTAAGGATTAAAAGAGTGTACAAATATTTTTTCAATTTCTCTAATTTTAATATGAGCACCAATTCAGCACTAATATTCTAAAGGGAGAAACACAAAGACACACTAGTTTGACTCATGAAACCAATCTTGGTTTAGAGCAGTCTGTTACCACCAGCTCTTTTAATTTTACTGTCTTTCCTGATAATCACTGAGCATTTCACACAGTGACTACATCTTTCATTAAAACATAATAAGTTTAGTTCATTCTGCTGACTCTCAGCTACTGAAGCCCAGATTAATCTCACATAACTTTAAAGCTGCCCTATATTTGCACAGAGACAATGCAAAGAGATAGGAAACAGCACTGAAGCTACTCAGGGTGCAGCTGGCATCTCCCACAATTATCTCTAGAGGAAATCCAGCAAATGACATTTCCCATGACTAAGAGAGGTAAATACAACCATACATCCCTATAAAACATCATCCACTCCTTTTAATTTGAAAACTAAAATAATCAACAGAAATACTATCCTGAATTTCTCGGTGATTTTCCCTCACCAAGTGGCTCCAACTTTCAGAATAGATCAATGGGGAAGGCATGAGCTCACAAATCATTTTTTTATTGCCAGGGCCTATGAAGATGGACTGGTTCCTACTCCTCTGCAGTTAGTAGTTTGCTATTTATATTATCAAGGCACTGAAATCAAAGCAAAAAGTTACAGCTTTAATTTATCCTTCAGATATTGATTACGCGGGATAATACCCATAAAGGAAGAAAAGCAGCTTAACCATCTCCACTTGAATTCATAGATTTGATGGACTGGAACACATCTAATATTGAAGTTGCTAATATAAGGTTCACTGTTTGCATTTTTAAGTAAGTGACTTTAAAAATAAAATTGGAAGTTGATAAATGACCCAGAAATGTCAAACTTTGCATACTTATCAGTTAAACTTATGCTGAAATGAAGTGACTTATTCTTCACAAGAAGTCAAGAAGTTAAACTTACAGCTGCAAGATTCTCACACCGTGACTGAATGGCCTGGATGAAGAGACCACTGGCTGCTGAATTCCTGTGAACAGCACTGATAAAGTCTTGTACTGGAGGCTCATGGGACAGATTAATCAAGTCTTGCACATGATTCACAATAAGCCAGGTCAGGTGTTCTGAATCATGTAGGTTTTGACACTAAAGGGGAAAAATTAAAATCTGATTGTAGTAACACCAATGTTAAGATTTTATTTACTAAGCACGACACAACATGAAGCTTCCCATATATAATTCTGGTAGCTACTTTGAAATAATGGCAGAGAGTGTCTATATCTTAATACCACCATCATTATTTTTACATGATAAATTTTCCAAATGGTTTGCTCTTGTTGCAAATTAAGGTATTTACCATGAACGTGCAACTTATTTTTCTAAAACCACTAAAAAACAGGTTAGAAACAAGTAAATTGAGAAGGTTGATTCAAAGATGCTGCTTTTAATGAAATGCTGTTTGAAATAAATATGCACACAGAGCTGTCTTGTAAAATGTGATTTTCATTTAGGCTTCTTAAAGATTTCTTATTACTACTGGTCTTTAACACAAAATGAAGAATTTCTGAAAAGCAAATCCAAAGAGATCTGTCAATAATTAATGCCAAACCTCTAGAGGCTTGTGAATATCGATAAACAGTGGAATGCAACACGAAAATATCTGTAGAGTTAACCAGACAATTGTGAGAGGTTGTACCTCGCCAGTAAAGAGGTTTTGGAGGATTTTACCTTGGACTACCTCTAATCTGACTCCTGTAACCGAATGTCCATTAGTACTGGAAGTGCTTCCTAAACATAGCTTTTTGTTCAGTTGAACCTGAAAGGAATGCAGTTTGCTTGCCTCAAAACTGATCTGAGGTGCAAACCCAAGTGCAATACCTCCTAGTACTGGATTCACTTCAAAAGTTCCCAACGAACTAAAACTCTAATACTGAGGCAACAAAAGGCCAAAGCCACAGAAATTGCTCTCACTGGAAAACCAAAATGAAGTTTAAATGTTCATGTAAAACCTCTCTTCTTAAGGTGCAGAGAAAGAAATTCCTTGTCTCCTGGACACTGTGCACTGCTACTGATGCTGGGAAGTCTAGAACTTCGTAGTGTGCTCCAAGCACCTCCCAAGTAAGGGATGTGATACCCAGAAGGTAATTCTATTGCCCACCAGGTAACCTTTAAAAGCCAAGAGAATTCTCAGTTCAGAACAGAAAAAAATGCCAAATGAGGTCATATCTAAGCTTACAGAAGCACCACCTGATAATAAAATTACTAGTTTCACAAGTCTTTATTTTTCACTTAACACACTTCACTTTTCACATATCAGAACACATATCAGTAATAAATGACTGCCAGCATCATAAAATAATTCAAAACTGTAGTTATAAAAGTCGTAATTCAAAACTTACAACATAGTCACAAAAGAGAATGAGTGCTCCTCTTCTCACTATCTCACGATTGCACATGCCACGCTTAGATTCCAAATCTGATTCATCACTGTCTCCAGATATATGAGGACTAAGCAATTTAGTAGTAGAAAGGCTGTGTCGCCTGCAAAAAGTATATTATATTTTGTTACTTTTTCTTAGTATGGCTACTGAAACATGAACAACCAAAGTGCTTGAGTATCCTACCAATGTCCTTACACCACACTTATTTCCCTACAAACGTCATTCAAACATTACACTAGCTTGAAGTAGAAACTTTGCTTTCTATCAGATCTTTATTTTTTAACAATTGCAGTATTGCTTATTATTTCTTCAGACAGTCTAAAGAACTAAATGAGTTATTTAAAAGAAAAACATGGGCTCTTGCATCTCTGGTAGGATAACAGAACCTACTACTGTATTTTCTTCTCAAAACAAACCAGTGTTCTTGAGCACTTGTCTAGTGTCAGATTAAAAGCGATGCCCAACCCAGAAAAAAAAGAGATTATACTGGTAAATAAAAAAAAATTACTGCTATTTTAGTTCATAGAATCATCAAGGTTGCCTGTAAGATCATCAAATCCAACTTTTAACCTAGCACCACACCATGGCTTACCACTAAGCCACATGCTGAAGTGCCACATCCATACACCTTCCAGGGATGCTGATTCCACCACTTCCCTAGGCAGCCTATTCCAATGCCTGAGTAGTTGCCCTGCTTTGCTCGCAATCCTGGTAATTCCATGTTTCCACAAATTAGAATAATATATTTACAATTCATAAGGTTGAACTGAAGCATGAATCTCACATTTGAGAAAGTAACGATGCTTCAGTTGTAGAGCAAGACGAGTCTGCCCCAACACTCACTGCACAAGCACCAGAAACATCTCTCAAGTCATTCATTCACCTCCCTCTACAGCTAACACAGAGGGATACCCATCCTCACAGGAGGTCCCTTCCTTTCCCACTGAGGACAAATCATTCCAGTGCCTGACAGGCAGGATAAACTAACTCCAGACCAAGAGAACTCTCATTTTAGAACAAATCGCCAAATTTCAGACAACTAGTGTTAAGTGAGGTTATTACAGTGCTCAATGCTAATGAACCAGCATGGTATTAATACCATGTTTTGACAGCATTTAGCAATTGACCCACAGAGAACAGATAATCCCATAGCTACAGTTACAGTTATACTGATCAGATTGTATTGTCACAAACATAACAGTGTCCATCACCTCCACAGGCTGGTTATTTCCTAGAAGGTGAAATATGAGGTCTCCATATAACATGAACACATGAAACACTGAATATTTTGCTGTAGTTATTTCCATAGTTTTAATAAAAAGTAATACACAGAGGAAATTTTCTTGCCTTAGAAGTGGAGAGATTACCTGGAAGTTCTTTTGAAGAACAACTGAGTGCACAATACATTTCCTCAGTTTGAAAGTCACATCAGTATCAGAACAGACAACATGTACACACATAAAGCAAATGCAGAACTGCATTTCAGAACCCAAGCAGCACCATTCGACGGGCTGACAGGCTTGGCAGAAAGCAGCTGGATTGTTTTAACACAATTTTAGCAAATATAATTATATGAAACACATTACTACTAGTAGGGAACAAAAACAAAGCTTACTTTGGGGTTTGATGCACTTCTGACCACCAGTTGTAGTTGGTATAATTGACAAGAAGCAGGATTTGACACCAGAGGAGAACTAAAGAAGGATGAGTGGGAATCATGGACTGAACAAGGTCACTCAAACTTTCAAGGGTATAGAAACTACCATCAGATCCATCTCCTGTAAAAAGTCTGGTGGCTGCAGCTGTGATTCTTCTAAACATCCCTGTAAACAATAAAACCATGTTAGAGTAACAAAGCTCTAGTCCGAATTCCGAAGGTTTAAAATTATTCAGGGTAGAATTCCTGCAAGAAAGGTAAATCCTAAGCAGTTTTACAAATTTAAGGCGAGTGATGAAGTTTGCCCAAGGGCAGTGTGTAAACCAGAAATTACCAGCTCTCAGACTCAATAAATAATGTTTAGATAGGTTTCATTACAATTCTAATTAATCTGATACATGAAAACCTTCATTAAACTTAGAACTGTCACCCGTGGACCAGGACTAGTTTGTTCATAAATTAAAACACAGATGTTCTACTTAAGAACTGAGAGGTAACTACTACCCTGCATGTTAAAGAAGAACACCTATAAGTATTCAGAGGAGGACTTTCCAAATACATTTAGTTGAAACTAAATTTATCCTCTTTCATCCAATTTCTAAAGTGCAAAAATTGTTTCTGCCATTATCCTGCATAGGGAATACTCAGAAAAAAAGCAAAATTTTGCTTTCTGACTTGCTGATTCCGTATTTGTATGCCAAAACAAAGGCTGGGAAAATAAGAAATATGAGAAAGGTGAGAAAACAAGGAAAGTTGTCTAAAGGTATTTCTGAGTTTCTATAAGAAGATAATATCAGGGGAAAAAAAAGGTTTCCTCAGAGTCAGTTAGAAAC
Source organism: Falcunculus frontatus (assembly GCA_013398115.1). NCBI lineage: Eukaryota > Metazoa > Chordata > Aves > Passeriformes > Falcunculus > Falcunculus frontatus. The sequence continues at coordinate 466,954 of VZRV01008876.1, forward strand.
CAAGAGCTAATCGGAATAATGAAGGAAATCTGCAGTGTTACTTGCTTTCCTTGCCAGACATACAGAAGAATGAAGCTGTAAATTCCACAGCCATGTGGACCAATTTAAGCTGCCCCCAGGACCGATAAATACACAATGTAAATAGCAAAGAATGGGAAAAGTAACCGAGTCTCAAATCTCTGGTTCCACTCATTAGCAAACCAGTGCTAGCCCCATTCCAGCTCCCCTCATTTGCAGAAACTACACCATCTAGTGACTTTCTACAGTCATAAAAGCCATTCAGTCATGAAAGCATGCTCATCTTTTTACTTTGTCCATGCCTTTTATTTCTAACTTCAAGGGAGCACACTGAAAATGTTCACTTATAATCTAGTAGCTTCCTACAGTTGGAAACACACGAGTCAGCAATGCCCACATTTGGAAAAAACTGCAACGAGTGAGAAGACAAAATCCAACTAGAACAGTGGTTAAAAATGACAGAATACAGGCTATGTTTTCAGACAGAAATTGCTGTAAGCTACACCCACAGTTAGGAGAACATAACTTAGAGAAAATAATTGTGGAGGTTTTAACTGAACAAAAAAAAAGTATTACAAATTCAGGCAGTTAATTACTCCTCAACCTAAACAAATATGTTATGACATGAAAATACAGCCCAGGTGCTGGAACAACTTTTCTTTTACTCTGTTACATCATACAGCTACTAGCAGTAATAATATACCTGAAGTTATTTGTAGTTTTACATTAAATTAGTTTCTAGAGATCATCCAATCCACATATCCCAATGCTCTGCATGAGTATTTTAATATTTAATTTTAATTTTGCATGAAAATTTCTACATAATTCTTGGCAAGACTCTCAGTGCAGCCTGGAAGCCAGTCACAGCAGCAGAACTAGCTGAGCCTTCCCTTTCAATTATCCTCAGCTCCCATTGTGGAAGAATCCACTACTCCGATTTCAATCATCAGCTTTATTTTCTGACTTCATTGCTCCTGGCTTGACACCATTTAATCACTTTATGCCAAAACACCCTGGAGTAAGCTACTTGTTATAATATTTGCTTCAAATATTTCTCCTAAACATAGATTAATATATACTTAATATATATAATATTATCATTATATTTTTTTATATAATAAAACAGTATAAAAATGTATAAAAAGTATTACTTCAACAGATGAGAAGAGAACTGTCACTCTATCTCCAGAGTTCTGGGCCCTAAAGCACACCTGAAACAAAGATTAATTTTGTGCCTCTTCACGCACACTCCTCGAGTCTTTGCACCAAGAACCTCAGTTTGGAGGACTCCTATTTTACAGACCAAGGCACCAGAATGCAGAATTCCTTATCCCATATCTGCAGGGAAGCCTATGAAGAACAGGAGACTTGTGCCAAGACCTTTTAAACTGCAGACAACCAACAGCAAGCCAAGGCTGCATTTCAGCTGCAAGCTGAAAATCACAGGGCAAAAAGGGCAGTCACAGCAAAGAAAGAATAGAAGAAAGGGAAGACAGCACCGCTATTCAGAAAATAAGACTAAGGAATCAAGCTAAGGACTAAGGAATTACCAAAGGACTAGAGATTGGTTATTAAGCAGAAGAAACCTACAGCAAAATTTTTGAAACCTGAAGAAAGGAGCTCAAGACCAGCTAGCTGGAACAGCGCTACCTTTCCTGGTTTTCTGGGGTGGTTTGTTTTTTGTTTGTGGTTTGTTGGGGGGGGTTGTTTGTTTGTTTTATATATTTTTATTAATTAAGACAAAACCCAGGAACCTTCCTTATCAAGAGTCTGAACTAGTGCTCTGTAACTCAGTATTTTAAGCCTGGACATACCCACCAACCTCCAAACTGAGAGAAAACATGAGAAATATAGCTACAAATTTGGAACGCTTTGTGTTTTCTGGACTGAAAAACTTTAGACAGTTAAAAAGAGAGATGAAGAGTCACCACTTACATTTTGTTCCACAAAGACAGAAGAAATGTGCAAAATGTGCCCTTGCATGCATGAGCACTATGTTTGGTAAGTTCTTTATATGGAGTAAGACATAACATCTTCAGCACTTACATATTCCTTCTCAGTAGTTCAATGCATTTATGATTTGTCTTGAAACTTAAAAATCACTCTGCCACTGCATGTTATAAAATGGGCAACATTTCAAGTATTACCTGATTTGAAGATATGTATTAAGCACATAAGCAGCGTGCCCAGCTCCTGGCAGTAGAAAGTATGTTGCTGCTCATTCATGTCCACTTTTAGTTGCTTGGTAACAATATCTTCCAGTAGAATGCCAACCAGTTGTAGTAAGAATCTTGAAAGAAACACATATACAATCAATAGGAAAACTATCAATCTTTCAGAACAAGATGGTTAGGCTATGAAACTTCGGTTTGAAAAATAAAATACAAAGTTCTTGTCCATTCCTCCTAAATAACATACTAAATGAAATGCTACAGAATAGGTTAATCTAAAACAAATAGGATGCTGCATGATCACAAGCACTTCAATAATTACATATTAAATCTAGATTATCTACCCATTGGCTACAGTCACAATAGCATTCAGACACTGGCCCAACTCACTTACAAAGCAAATATTCAGAATGCTGTGGTGTCTTTATAGTGATTTGTCAAAAGCAAATGAGCTAAATCGAGCTAAAAACAAACAGAAACAGTCACCACAGCTCAGCTGAGCAGGGGTAATTCAGCAAGTCACAGTAGTTCACCTGTTTACAGCCTCATCTATCCACACTCTACTACACAGCTTCTTCATCAAACCTCCAGCTGGGACAATGTGTGGTGTCAAAAGAAGCACCAAAAGAGGGCATTTGAGAAAAGCCATCCTTACTCCTGGCCATAACCATTACTCTGTTACTCACATCACTGCTGTTGGACATAAGGTCACAGTATGGGTATCCAGAAGACCTTCTTCTGTCTACCCATCACCCTCACAGTGAGCTGAATGATATGAAGCAGCATTCTATTCCTATCTGAAGTTCCCCACTTGAGTAAAAAGTTCTTATTTTCTCAAACAAACAGCTATTTCAAATGCTTCCCACCACATTAAAAGATAATGCCTTAACATTATGTCAACATAATACTACTGCCATCTCTCCATGCTTCTTTTGCCTGAAGTTTGTCACTCTCTGAGGACATCAACATGGGAAGCTAACTAGACAAAACTGGGCCTCAAAAATAGGAAAAGAAGAGCAGGACTAACTCAATAGATTTGAATCCCACTGCTGCCAAGTTTCAAATACAGAACCTGGGCTTCCACTTAAAGGGATGTTTCATCATTTAGTCCCCACACAGAAAAGGAAAGCAATGAAGTTTCTGGACCTGAATTTGTAAGACCGCGATTCATCCATTTTAACAGCTCCATTAGGTCCTTGACTTGGCTTGAGAAGAGGTACCAGGACAGTCCAAAGTCCTACTGAAATCTGCTCAACTTCTCTATCTCTGACCACCTCAATAGTCCCTTCCTCCAACACACTTGTCCCATATCAACTAATTAACAGACTTGATTCCCATCAGACAAAAGTTTTATACATGTTAAACACTGCCCAATGTATTTGTGATTTCTCAGAGCTCTTTACCTTTCCCCAAGTTATTCAAAAGACAACGTACCTGGAAAATGTCTCTTCAGGGGGGTATTTTGCCTGTTTGACCTCAGTGCGATCCTCTGGTGTGGACACATTATTTTCTCCACATCTCAATCTGTTGATTGCTTGACATGAAATCAAATAAGGTGAGAAGGAAAGCTCTTGTATACGGGATAGAACGATGTCTTCTGTTGACTGTGAAATCAGAACTCTAAGGATAGCTAAAATTCCAGAAATCCACAGCTGGACAGTGCTCACTGATGCCTAATACAAACATAGAAATACAGAAGATTGAATACTTCTGAAGTTAAATGACACAACATAGAAATGTATTAAAAATTAACATTTTCAGTAACTTGTAAAAAATCAGACCCTTTTGAGAATGGAGCAAACCAGAAATAAATTTGGAGTTCAGATCTTACAAAATGCTATTCCTGTGGTAACTGTCAAGCTCATTATTCACTGTTAAACAATCTCTCAGCTATAAAAACAGTACTAGTACTTGTATAAGAAAAATGCGATTTATCTATTAAATTGCATTCTATTTTATTATAACAGTACCTTCCTTTACATTCCTGATCCTCAAAATACAAATGAAGGAATGTAATTCATAAGCAGAATGTTCCTGTATCAAGTGCTCCCAGTTGGTAAACCACATTAGTTCTAGCCAATTTCTTCTTAAACTCTGCTGCGGGTATTTAAACACCACTTAGCAAATTATTAAAGAGAAACACATTCTCTTTTGTTTTGCATGGAAAGATACCAGATTCTCTCTTCTTTGGAAACAATAGCTTACCATTGTTTTAGGAGTAACAAACATACTCCTTAAAAGCATGTCCACAGGGCGAAGGGATGAAGGAGCCAAGATTTCAAACAAAGTGTTCAATACTCCCAGAGCATCATGAGAGTCTATATGCATCTGTGAAAGAAAAACACAAAACTAATTTGTAATTATCAACTAAAGATAACTTCAACACATAATTAACACTCCATATTTTAAACATTTCTATAGTAACCTATGTGTAAATAAAGGTGTTCTTCACAGTACAAAACTCAGAGCAACCAAAAGCTATGAAAGATCAACTTAAGTTTCATTGCAGGCCTTCCTACATGAGTGTTGACAACATGCACAAAAATCTGTCATATGAAACCCAATGTGCATACCACATATATTTCATTTGGAGAAATAGGCCGTATTCAGAGAATGAGACCAGAAGACTGACTTGTCATAAAATTTAAAGACTTTTCTCCTCCCTGCACATCCTACCAGGTTTATTTATAGAGAGCAATGCTGGTCACGACTAAACTTAAGCAGGTAACTAGGAGGAAAGAAATCTAATCATCAGAAAAGTGAACAGCTACAGTGGTATTAAAGCAACAGAGGTAGGACAGATTACTTAAACAGTTTTTCAGATCAATTATAAAACGGTCAACTCCAAAAAGCAAAGAACTAGACTAAAAATCTAGATGACCCTCTCCTGCTTAAATAATTTAGAAGATGATCATGTGCAGTCACACAAAACAACAGCAATTTCGCTTTGCCAGCATTTTAGCTCTGCTCTAAAACTGTTTTCTGATCGTGCCCACCCTCCCCAACCATGAGATCTCCTCATGGGATTGAGGAACTGCCATTATGGAGCAAAGAATATCTGGGGCTGGAACACCTCTGCTATGGAGGCTGGGAGAGCTGGGGTTGTTCAGCCTGGAGAGCAGAAGCTCCAGGGAGACCTTACAGAACCTTCCAGTACCTAAAGGGCCTACAGGAGAGCTGGAGAGGGACTTTTTGCACAGGCAGGTAGTGATAGGACAAGGGGCTTCAGTGTAAATGGCTTGACACTGAAAGAGAGTGGATCTATATTAGGAAGAAATTCTTTACTGGGAGCATGGTGGAGCACTGGAACAGGCTGCCCAGAGAAGGTATGGCTGTTCCACCCCTGGAAGTGTTCAAGGCCAGGTTGGACGGGGCTTTTAGTAATCTGGTCTGCAATTAGACCCACTGTAGACACGAAAAAATAATTTTGACATTCTATAAATATGGGACAATCCTCACACCATTTAATAAATGTCCTGATATAATCATGTATCGAAGAGAAACAGAATGAGCTTCCTCTGGAGACAGTCTTGATCATACTGCATATACTTCATGCATTTAAATATGAACTTCATCACTTCAAAGACTTAAGTTTACCTTGCAGTAATTGTTTTTTCCAGATATGGCAAGCACAATTTCAAGAAAATATGTCTTCATATAAGAAAAAATAAAAATCAAATATCCAAAGCCATTATTGATACATACATTACAGCAATTATTATAGGTGTTTATAGATTTAAAACCATCATATAACCACCTGTTGTTTTGCAAGCATTGGGAGAATGATGTCAGCTATTTGCCGGGACAATCTCTTCCATTTGTCTTCATTTTCTTTATGACACTGTTGCAATACCAAGATGAACATTTCTAGCACCTGAGGAAAAGTCAACAAGAATATAAGTAAACCCATACTAACAGAAAACATTCAAATAATACCACAGTTGGAAAAATATTCATTTGAACCATCTACAAAAAAGACAAAAGACTAAAAAAACCCACATGAGAAATGGCACATCATTTTTAAAACCCCATTTTCAGGTTAGAAGCCTGTTCTTAGTTACAAGGTTTTTGTTGATGGTGGTTTTTAAAGAATTTTCCAGTTACTTATAAACTAGGAAAAGAAATGTTTGCTTTGTACTTTTTAAATGGTATTTGTCAAAAGACTACTCAAACAGCTGGAAAAAGAATCATAAATCTAAATACCACATCGCTTATTCAACAAATAGGGGGGGAAGAAAGAGAGCAATTTTCCATATGTATACTCTGTCTTGACTCTAGCTCCAATAAAGTTTAAATTTGGACAAGGAAACAAAACCAGACATTTTTATGGGGCTCATTCACCTGAGATATGCCACTTTCATATAAAAGTTTTAAGAGACAACATAATGGAGGACACCAAGCAAGGAGCACTTCTGGTAGCTAAATGTGTTATGGGTTTGAGGGTTATAGAGACCACACTATGAAGGACAGGCAGAGAAGAGATAGAGGAAGCAAGAATGTTACTACATGGACTGGGAAGGGAGACAGAAGAATCTATTTCAGAAAACAAGTCAGAGCACTTGTAAAGGAAATTCAGGTAGTTCAGATTAGGGAGAGGAAGATTCCCAGGTTACTTTCTTCCCAAAAAGTTTTCTCATGAGAGAGGAGATAGGAGCAATTCCAGGCTGAATGACTTAACTCTGGAGGCTCCATGGGTGGCAGCTACAGTTATAACAGAGAGAAGCTGAAGGCTGCAGCTCTTTGAACCTCTCAAATATCCAGGGAAACCACTGCAGACCATCCCAGCCACAGCCAGGGAACAACAGAACAGCCCAGGGTTGGGTCATAAGTATTGCACCAGAAGAACAGTGCAGAATAAGAGCTACAAATGGGATGGTGTGGGAAGAGCAGTGCATGGGTGGTCTTTAATAGGTTAAGTGTGTCAGAAGGGGATCTGCCAGCAACTGCAGCACCTTATGTAACACAAAGTTATTCACTATTTCACATCATGTGTCTACAGAGTGTCATTTCATATAGTTATATTAGTCATTTTATGATTATAAAACTACAAATTCAAAAGAAAATGTGGATACACAAAATTACCCCAATCTGAACACGCAGTTCTAACAAATTATTTTGACAAGATGTACTGACTTTTTTCAGAAAATACAGTGCTTACATTAGCATACACTAGAACTGCATTTTCACATTATGAAAGAAAGGCACATCAGGTTTGTTAAGCAACTGAATAAGCAGTAAGATCCCATGTTGATCATGTCACTTCTCTTAAAATTACTTTTATGTTTTTCTTTAAAACAAAGTGTATTGAAGAAAGTCATTGTTATACTCCTACAAAGCAGAAACATGTTTTCCAAACCCATGAGGTCTGGGTCAAAGTAGTAAGTCATAACAAATACCTAATAACCAGTGTCATTACCTTGTTCAAGTAAGTGTTATTCAAGATATTGTTATTGTACAGCAATACCTAAATCATCTCTATGCAGCATCTCTCCTAATTTTAAACTTGTCTCCTTTTCCATTTTACTCCCATTCTTTTAAGTTTCTTCTCTTCCACCAACCTTCTGTTTATTCTGTCTGCAACACAGCCAAGATCATGATCCTAACTGAAGCTTTTTAGTGCTTTGTTTTCTAGGCTTGACTACGAAATCCTACAGATACGTTACTTGACTTGAAACACTGATTTGTAATGCAGAACCTTTCCCATATCCTTAAAAATCTTTGCATAATCTCTCTCTATAAGGAAAGATACCACACAGAGTCCAGCTACTCCAGTTTTGTATAGAAAACCATTACTATTGCCTGAAGCACGTTTAGCAGTCATAGCAATGTTACCCTTTCACACTCCACAAAGAGGGACCCTTCATCCTCCTCTCCTACCTGATGGTACTGGATAAGTCTCAGCAGCATTGACACTACAACCTCCTTCTGGGTTTCCAGCTCTTTTCCAGCATCAGCTTTATTTGTTCCTCTTAACACAAAGAGATCATGAACAATGGGTTGCAGAGCTGGTATTGCTGAAATGAGATGTATTTGTTTTAGCATGTTTAGAATCACTCCCGAGCAGTGATTTCTTGAACTAACAGTTCAGTTACTAAAAGTAAACTGCATTTTAGTTCATTAAAGGTTTTACCCATACCTAAAAACCCACAAACCCCATATTTATCATGCATATTGATGGCTATTATTTTACTTCTTGTCAAAAATTAAAATTATGGGCACATTTGCCCATTCTCACAGAGCTAAAAAAAGATATTTTTACAAAGTATTTCTCAGCAGAATCACTGGAAAGTATGAGATAGATGCTTCTACTTAAAGGCTGAAAGTAGAAGGAAAGGGAAACCAGAAATTAAAATCAAAGCCTTGAACATACTGCTAAGTTGTGAACTTATTACTGAATAAAGCTTCAAATAAAAGCTTTGTTGTAATTATGAACAATCCAAAATGTGGGGCAGCAGTATGATATAATAAAATTTCTGAAGGAATTAAGCAAGAAATATTTAATGTCTTAAAAATTTAAAAGCTGGTGTCTTCTGGAACACTCAATATGGTAACAGTTTCCTATAGTTTAGTAGTCAACACTGGTTTTATTGTTTAACTATTACTAGTAAATGTTGATGCCTTTTTTCTTTCCTTTTTTTTAATAATAGTGTTTTTTTTTTAGAATTACCATGTGTAACAGCTTTCCTCCCACTGGCCATGATACCATCACACAGCTGAATGATCTTGGGAATTCCAATTATCTGTTTGGAATGATATCGCTCATAAGACAGCAACACCAGGAAAAAGAAGATATTAGGAATAATTGCTTCAGACTCCCTGGAAACAAAACAAAAAAATTAAAGTGTCAAGTTTGAATTGCGCAACTTTGTTCAGTAAAACTCATCTTTATACAGTCAGGGTTTTTTTGAAGAATGTGTTGTTCCGGTTTCATACAATGTTGCCATAATTTTTGTGCCCTGTTCTGTACTACACGTTTTTTTCCAGAGGGATTTCTTTCAAGCTTTGACCATTACAGTTACTAATATTATAATATACTGTCTAATGCACATTAGATAATTTCTGTAGAAGATCCACAGAGCAAAAGAACAACTTCTCTCTTTATCAAAACTCAAGAGTGAGAAAAAACAGAAATAACTGACAATAAAAATTTCAAAGGCTTGCTTATGATCTATTAGGTCCTACACAATGTGTACCAGGTGACGAGAGGACACATGGATTCACTCTGAATCCACAATAGGAAGAAGTAGCTCTCCCTTAAGCAACTGAATCTAGCAATGAAATACTGATTTCTGAAAGCATAGCTTTGGCAGGGGGGTCCCAAAGGAATGGGTTTACAATACCAAAATGGAGAAACAGAACAACACAGTTTCAGATTATTATTATTTTCTATGTTACTTCCTGAGTTCTTCAGCCACATGGAATCTAAAGCATCTGAAAGGGTTACCCCTGGAGCCAGAGAATAAACAAGCACATTGCCCAGAAGGGAACTCTCCCTTTTTCATAGGCAGAAATAACCAGCAAATCTAGTCACTATTTGTTTCAGAACAAGACAGTTGCAAACCCTCACCGTTGAAAGGATCTTTGCTAATTTCATACCTGAACTGTCCTACTTCAATGTATTCAAACTGCTTTAGCACAAATCCAATAAACACCTAAAGAGAGAATAAAGTGTGCATCAGAACAGAGATATTAATTCCCATTTGAAACCATTTTGACAGTTATAGACAGCCACTGAAAATCATTTGCACTACATTATGAAATGTTCCCTCTGCAGTTACAGAAGATGGAGAATCCTGTTGATGTTACAGCTTATTATAGCTTGCATGAACTTATGCCATATTTTACCTATAATCTGTGTATTTTTAAGCATAACTTCATCTTTCACTCATGGAATACACTGTTTGAGGTATTACAGTCAAGAAGTTAAGAATCAGCCAAAAATCTAATCCAAGATAAAATCCAAAGTACTTATGCATTTAAAAGAATTATCTCTCCATGAACTTACAGAGAAGTTAAGTATTACAAGTCACACTAGTTTGTAAACTTGAAAATACTGTAGTAAATGAAACACGTCTAAGTAAACCACTTAAATTTTAAGTTACAAATTCACTGCTTGTAAGGACACCTACAATGACTACTGTGTTTGCCACTAGCTCCCCTCATTGCCATTAACATCAAACAATAGTTGTCAACCATGATGCTCATTATCAGTCATAAGGAAGTCCATACTCTCCATATGGAAGAAGGTATTTCCATTTGTAGATGAAGTTTTATTTAATAAAACTGACTGTATTGTCCACATCCTTTTATTCCTAGAGTCAGTCTCATGAACAGTTCTTAAATAGTTGTTACAGAACTCAGAAAGTCATTCACATGCAAAAAACCCCAGAAATCTGAAGCTATTTGTGGCTGGGTGGGGAAATGGAGTCTTACTCTCCTTTAAGCCTTTGTTTTCACTTATTGTACAATGAATGGACTGTTGGAAGTATTTTTGCTGCAAGTGTTCATTGAGCCTGCTGGTGAGATCCCTGTATGACAATCTGCAAATGTGGTGAGGTACCAACCTGATCTGAATCCAGAAGACAGTAGTTAACCCGCAGCTGAACCAGTTGAGCAAGCAAGTCTAGAACTTGTCTCTGCAGCTGTACCGACGTTGTTGTTGTGTATTGTTTCAATGCTTTTATGACAAGGGGTTCAAATAAACGAATGTGATTGTGAATAGCATTCTGTAATAGAGAGATTTTAAAGTAATCTAACATCTGAACAGGTCTCTGATTCAAAGCCAAATTAGTTTTAAAAGGAGGAAAAATGTTTTAAATCTAAGGTACAGCTCTTTCAGGAGAACACAGATACAAGTACCTTATCAGCACGATGTTTTGCTGCACTGGAAATGCTAGTTTTCAGCTGTGTAGAAACTTTCTGCAGCACATCAAACCATCTGTTACAAAAAAAATACAAAAAAACCCACACACATTAAAAAACCAAAAAATAACAAACGTACTGTCCTTAAATGCATTTTATTTTGCCAATGCCAATTTTGCTTAATCTACCTGACTGCTTCAAGCATCTTAGCTTAGATGCTTAGCTCTTAGCAAAGAGCAGAGACAACCTATAAAATACTTTGATCAGAGAAAGATTTTCTAGTCTTTGCTTAGTTATCCTTCTGCCTTTCCTTTAACATTTTGACTATTTGCTGTATTTAGAAATTAATGATATACTTTTGAATACAAGTATTTAAAACTATGATGCTTTTAAAAAGCTCCAATGATATCCATTTTCACGACTTAACTTTGCTTTGGAAAACATGTTAGAGATACCTGCATTCAGGAGGTCCTCACCAAGACAAGTTACTCTGCTGAAGTCTATTTTTTCAAGTCACACAGCACCCCAATGATACTCACATTTACGAAAAACACTGACAAGAGACTCCAGTTCAAGTTAACATTATAATATAAGGGAAGAAAGTTACCCTGATGCATCATGCTCCTGCTCAGCCTGAACCATGTTCCTGAGACTGGCATCAGCAAGGGCCTGTGTGAAGTGTGTGTACGGTGCCATGAAGCAATAGTGGTAGAGACCCGGCCTCAGGCTGGAGGAACCCAAGCGCTGAGCTTTGCCTTGAGCTTTGCTGGGGTTTGAAGACAAGCCATCGTACTGAGAAGCCAGATTTGTCCCAAACAGTGTTTTCAACAACTAGAGAAGAAAATTGGAAGGAAAAGAAGAAAAGTTAACACTTCAGGGAAAAAACCCTTGACTTGCCTCTCACCATAATCAATCTTCCTTTAACTGGAACTCTGCATATCCATCGGTAAGGCAGTTCTTTGTTTTTTCAGGTTTTTCTAACGAAGTTAACTGGCTAAAAACCACTTTCGGTAAGGTAGGAAACAAGCTGGTTTTCTGAACATTAGCTAAAATAGTTCTGTGAATTGGAAGCAGTTAAAGAAAAAACTGTATTATTCAGATAGTATCAAGTTACAAAAGTCATGAAAATGGAAGAAAATACAGTCTTTTTGCTCCACCGGGGCAAGGTTTTCTCATACCACTTCCCTTAAAAGCATGGCCAGTCTTAGTGTCCAACTGACAGCCAAAGGACATCAGGATTAACTTTCAGTAACACATACAAAAATACCTCCTTACCTGCTGTACACACACTGTTGCCATTGTTGGTTCTCTGTTGAAACATGATTTTAGATATCCCAAAATTTCTTCTACACACTAAAAAAATCAGAAAAACAAGTGCACTAAACTGCATTTTTCTTCATTATGTAAAAGATTAGAGTGGAAATTGGTCAGTAGCACATGTTTTTGTACTAAGTACAACTACACTAACTTAAGGGAAATCATGGAATCACATAAAGAAATAAAAATTCAACATTTTCCTCCTAGTCTTAAAATACTACAATGTCTAACACCACAGTTAAGGAGAAAAAAATATCAAGACACAGGAGAGGGAGGAGGGCAACACAAAATGTCAGAAGACAAAATGTCTTCTGACATTTTGTATATTTAAACATATGAATACAGGGAATGACTGAAGGCAAACCATTTGGCTAGAAAGAAGAACTGTCACATGAAATTTTAAAAGTAAAAAATTATTCTGGTTTTCAACAGTAGTAATTTAACCCAGAAAATCTGCTTTAGCACTTTACTCAACTTTGTGGAAGCACAACACTTCTAGGACTACAGCCCCTTTGAAGAATAGCAATTTTGAAATCAGTGGTATGTGCTTTCTCCCAGTAAGGACCATGGATATTGGACATGTTAACTACAAAAGAAAAAACAAACAAGTCTTATACCTTTCCAATGTCCTGAAGAGTAGCAAGTTCCAAGATTTGAGAGAGAACATCTAAGGCAGACCGTAAGAAACATCCAAACTTCTCATTAGTGTTCTGGAGATCCAAAGTAACCTGTTCCCAGAAAATAAAACCACGTATTTTCTTAACAATTACTTGACAAGGAGATACAAGTTACTGGAAGAAGCGGGTATTGACACAAAATGATCTCTTGTATAAAATTTCAGTGTATTTCAATCAACACCACTGACAGCTTAGACTGCCTTATGCATTGCTGGAAAGGCAGGACTGCATTCTGACTAAGAAAAAAGAAGGGATCTTCTAGCTTGAGGAAGGCCTAGGATGTTAACAAGCAATGGAGCTGGATAATGCATTTCTGATAAACACAGTAGGTGTAATAAGAACCTGTACAAAATAAAGAAAGTGTACATATCAGATAATCACCTCTCTAGGGAATGCATCTTCTGTCACCTGAACCAAGGAGGGAAAAGCTTCCCTATCCTGGAATAAAGAGAGAACAGACACGGGGATCTCTCTGACATTGCCAAACCAGCAAAGAGTCTTCTGGCACCAGCAACAGTGACAGCAGAGAAACAAGCAGTAGGGTGACAATGCCTATCACAGGTTCTTGTTTGGTCAGTTCTTGTTTTTATTGGTGGCAGTTGGGATCTTTCTTTAAATTTTTTTTTTGTGTGTATAAACTGTTTATACAGGTAAACAAGTTGACAGAGGCAGAGTCTGTTTAAAAGAAACAAAGTGATTATCCAACCCCATTGTAATTCAGTCAAACAATATCATGCAGTACCTTATAATTAGCATGGGTTGCTTTCAAGACATCGTATAACTTCAGGTATGACGGAAGATGATAAAAGCTTCCTACTGAAGATGATTTACTTGTTGGAACAGGCCCTGTAGCATCAGTTTGCCTAGAAGCTTAAAAGAATATCAAACATTAGCACAATATGCCTTTTCTAGGTTGCTCATGACATGTACACAACATAATTTACCACATCTGCATTGTTAAAGAGCCTGATTTTTTCAATCCACATGCATATTCCAAACTGCAGAAACACACTGTGCACAACCGGAAAAGGAACAGCATTCCAACGATTCAGCCTGCTGTGGTGAGAGAAACTAACCCAGAGGGCTTAGTACTGAAGTGCATGTACAATTTACAAAACAGAATTAACATGTGTTTCCTTCATTCATTACTAAGAAAAGAAAAGGTTTCGAGATTCAGAATCTCATTTCCAAAAGCAATGTAAGCCACTCCTGCCAAAAGCTGGAAAGCAACTTCCAAATTTCTTTCAAGTAATACACGTGTACAAATAACTTTAGTTAATAGCTGAGTAGATTCAGAAAAAGTGAGGAAAAGGATTCAGCAGTGCTTTGGTTCTGAAAAGTACAGTTAATTTTCACAAAAACCGAAACAGTAAAGAGGCCCCCACCCACAGCTGCCTTTCCAACAATGCAGTACCCTGCCAGCCTCTTGAACTGAAACTCCAGGAAGGTTACTCAGTTCTATTTTTTCTCTCTCTGCCGTAACAACATGGTGTGGGGCTGGTAGATGGAAGGGTTAACAGGAGTAATGTGCCTACCTGGACTTGCTTCACCACTCTTTTTAGGGCTCATTGGCACAGATGCCTGTTCCACAGACTCCCTCTCTTTCCCCTTTCTCCGAATCGGACTAAGAGAAGGCGGGTTTGTGAGAGAAGGTAATGCTGCCTAGAATTAAAAGAAGCTTTATTAGTTTTGTAAGCACAAGCAGTTTTTCTTCTTCTACACAAATACAAGCATATTCTTCTTTTGTTTAAACTCCCCTTTATTTGACTGTCAGTTAAATTAAAATGGTTCAGGTTCAGGACGTGGATTTCCTGTGTGAAAACGGAACAGTTTAATATATTCCCTGCTTTATTTTCAACTTCAGCATAGGCCAATGAGATGAAATTAGAGCTCAACGAGTACAGTTTCTTTCCACTCCAGATAAAAGAGTGCCAAAATTGTATTCACACATTTTTAAAATATGAAGAAATTACTGATCTTATAAATACTGTCTTACAGTTTCTAAATCAGTCTCTAAATATATATGCCTCAAAAAAACCTCAAAAACCCCCAAACCTGGAAGTACCTCATATAAGCTGTTTCAGGAGTCAAAATATTTTACAGGATATTCAGAAGATAATAGAGTTATTTTTAGCCCCAAAAGGAGCTCAGTGCATTACAACCAGCCAACCAACCCAAAAGTCAACACATTTCCCAGAGTATGCAATCCAATACTCCACTTTCTCTACATACTCCTCACTGAATTAAAGTTTCAAGTGAAGTCAGCAGGAATAAAAGACTCAAAATTTAGGATAATATTTTAAACACTGCAGAACTAAAGAAAAACCTGTTATGTGGAAGAAAAATACGCATTTTTTTGCATGGTGCTTGCTTTACTGCACAGTGTGGAGCCATATTATCAAGGAATTAGAACTCACCTGTATCAAGTCTAAAACGTGAAGAGGTCTATAGCACACCACTATTTAAGTCACATAATTTTATTTATTTATTTTTACTATATACCTTTACTGCTGGACCAGGAGCAACATCATCCATCACATGTGCACAAATATTAATGACCTTCAGCAGATGAGAAAAGAGCTGTTCTACTAAAGTGACAAGTGCTCGATCTGCCAGAGCTGGCCAGGGCTCCTCCTGCTTTGCAGCACCTTGGTTTGAATCTTCTTCAGCACTCCAGGGATTCTTTAAGCACTTGGGAGCACTTGCTGCAGTTTCAGGAAATAGAAGACAAAGCTTGGAATTAAGCACCAGAAAATTTTAGAGGCAGATATGGTTATCTTCTCTATATAAACAGAAATTCAATCAGAATTTCAAAGTCAGGAGTAGCTGCACAGTTTAAAACAAAACCAACAAAATTTGAGTTCTTTGTACCCAGCTTTTACTAAACATACTGCACATGGCCTTTGGCAACTGGAGGAAATTTGCAACTCAGCAACAAAGAGGCAGTTTCTTTTCAAACCTCCCGGGTGCAATTTCCTTCTTTATTTCTCCTGCTTATTCCTGCAAGTTTTTCATTGCACACAATCAGAAGAGAGTGAGATATGGGCCTTCTAATGCTAATGGTAAAAATATTAGGACAATCCTACTTTTCATGTCCTGCCTTACCTGCAAGCAAGTTTCCAGTCAAAATCAAAGCATCCTGATGTGCTGAGAGGTCCAGTGGGAACCATGCTGATGAAAGGAGAGACAGGACCAAGCCAGCCATACCAATGGTGCAGCCCTTCTGAGCTTCATCTGAAGAACTTGGCTGGGAAACACTGGAAGTTTAATTTTGGAATGTCATAACTTTTTTTCCCCCTTTTGGCAAATTAAAAGTCTTGAGAAAACCAAGAGTCAAGTAGATGGCTAATAAAATGAAATCGGTGCTACAGAAATACACATCTAACACTCAAATACAACTTAAAAAACCCATTTGCAGCAGAGACCTGACAATAATCTGGTTTCTTTTAGAGCCATTACCTTCTTTTTTAATAGTAAATATCAAGGCTATAGTGACATCTACTGATAAACTGAAGAACTATGTACTCATTTGCTAACCACTGCAGTCCTAAACTATCTTCACTTAAGTCTTGTGCATATGTAAGGTAGGGATGGGAGACATTAGCTACAGTATTGCAATGTAACAAGATACTGCTTTAAAGTGACAAAAGATTAATTAAACAATTGCATTCTATCAAATCCTCTGTATTTTTTGAGTGAACACTATCCAAGATGGTAATTTTCTGTTCCATCCTGTATTTTCCTTGATAATAATTTTAAGACCACAGAAGCCAAGTTTAAGAAAGAGCAGGCAGAGATCACCACAAAAGTGTTTTGACAGAATACTCTTGTGAATTACACACATCAGTTCAAAGCTGTAAGATCTAAATACTTCAGTTTCTTTCACGAAAAGACCTTACGTAACCTCCCAGTTAAGGGAATCTGGGAATCTTTGAAAATGTTTTTAATTTAAAGTAATTAAAATTTTCTAATATAGTCATTCTGGTCTAACACAACTACAGGAATTTCAGAAAACCAGATTTACAATAAGTATAGCTATGATTTTGATAAAGCTCCAGAGGTGATTACAGTGCCTTCCTTTAGTTTTTTTGAAGTATTTTCACAGGCAACTGCTATTTATTTCACATACAGTTAGAAATCCATGACTTAATCTATGTTGGATTAAGTACAGAGTTGGAATGCAGCCGTTCCAATAACTTCCTTATCTTAAGAACAACAATACTCAAGAAAGGAAGGAATTCTGGCAACATTCTCATGTAACTATCCATGTTATTATATTCTTATTATCCAGAATGATAAATGTCCGTATCATTCCACAAAAATAAAATTACAATCCAAATTAGTATAAACATTGGCCAAAAATTTGTAAAGAAGGAATCAGAGGAAAGGGCAAAGGGCTATGTCATTGGATAACTCATAAATATTAGATACATCTTCAAAAAAAGCATTTTTAAGCTGGGTAAAAGGGAAGATATACTGATTTTATTTTCCAGCTAAGTACTGCTCACATCCTGAATTATTTCACTTGTTACCACTGGACCTTTTGCTCAAGACACTTTTTACACTACATAAACAGAGCACAAAATACTTAGGGGCAGCAAGGGCCTGCTGATAAGAAAAGCAGCTGAGGGACAGTTGGAGTTTTTTTGGGGTTGGGTTTTATTTTGTTTTTAAAGTAAGACAGAATTTTGCAGTTGAATAGAGTAAGAGACACAATGACAGTAACAAAGAAAATCAACACAAATTACGTTAAATCTATTTAAAAACCAAACAGCTCCACACATGCACATCTCCAGTAGCTAATTTCACAGCTCACATGGCACAGCAGTAATAATCAGCGGCAAAATCAAAGCTTTTAGGCTGCCACCTGTACATTTTCATCCTGAAGAAACTCTTCAAAATGCAAGCAATTTGGGACTATGATGTATTACCTACATTAACACTTAAGTATTACCGATAGCCCATTTGCTGTTCCCACTCAGTGTGCCAAACGAGAACAATTTAAATGCATCTGACACTATCATGGAAGCCAAGATGAACCAGCTTCCTTGACTCACCATTTTTCAATATAAACATGAAATCAAGGTGAAAATTATAATGTTGGTATTTTAAAGAGATACTACAAAATACAATATCCCAAAGATAAACATCCTTTCAAAAGCATGGAAAATTTTCTCCACTATCATATTTCATAGATGCTGACTACATCTATCTTTCTATTAGAGCAGTTGCAGCCAATCCCTATGACAGACACCATTGTCCCAGGGACGACAAAGTGCTAGCACTTAATATCCTGACAACCTGAAGCTATAACCTTCTGTATTCTGTACAAAGTTCTTAAAAAGCTGCTAAGATAAGCTTAACAGCATATACCTAAACCAGGACTCCCAATGCCTAAGTAAGTCCACTTCTGTTTCGCAAACATGACTTTCAAAAGCATGATTAACAAAAGAGGGAACATACCCACAGTGCCATCCCACACTCCAGGTGCAGACTGGAAATGTTGTGGAGAGAAGACACAAAGCTTCACAGCAGCCAAACTGGAAAGTAAACACCAAGAACTGAATTACTTTCACCATGGGAAGAGTTAGCAACACGGTACCTTAAGAGTTAGAATTCTATCTATTACTACTGCCATTGTCACAGTACGAAAGCTGGAAATACAAATACAGTCAGGAAATCATAAAAAATAAAGCAAGCATGCAAAACAAGAAAAGGTCAGCCACCACAGCAAGAAAACTCAAAGAAACTCATACGTATGAAAACTCACATAAAAGAAAACTCACCGTAAGTGCTCTGGTAGTGGATATTGTCAATGCATGGGAAATTGCTGCAATAACCCTTGAAAGGTTGTTTTCCATAGTGACATCTGTTGGACTTTGAAGCATATTGTAACCTCTGTATGTTCTGAAACAAAAACATTTATGTCCACTAAAATATGTACTTAAAAAATCCCATCCCAATCAAAAACGATTAATTTTATTACTTAAATACTTGAGTATTTGAGCTTAAATTACTATTATGTATTTCACAGACTGCTTATAACATAAAAAACCAGAGAACAGTCTAAATACCAACTTACATTGTAATATTTTTGGGGTTGTATTAGTAAATGCTATTTAATTTATAAATAAAACCTCCTTGGTAGCAAAGAGAAATAGTAGATCAACTATCAATATGTAACTAGGTACTTGAGAAATGACCACCAATTTAACACTAGCCTTTGCTGTTGCTCAAATCCATTCACCATTTCTGCATGCTCACAAACTCTGGATTACTGCTGTAGAAAAAGTCTAGTTTCTGTCCAGAATAACGCTGGATCCACGAAGTTCTATTGCTTCCATACTATAGTATATATCTTAAGTGACATGATCAAGATCATATATCAAAAAGGTATATAATTAAAAACTTGTATGACAAACTGATAGAAGCCAACAGCCCCTATAAATATATACAACTCATACTGTCTATAAGACAGAAGAAGTACAGCAAAAATACAACAAGATCACACTATCAAAACTAGAATTTATTTCTAAATTATAAAGGGAGTACAGCCTTCTGCGATCACAATCATTAAATAGGATGTGGAGAGTTATAAATCTGGATCAACATACCTGAAGAACAGTAACAAACATACAATAAGCTTGAAAAACTGCACCTGGTTGTATAATTTAATGGACACGTAGGGTGGCTTCAGGATGGAGAGAAGAAACTATCTCAAAACAATGACTCTCAGTGTGTGACGGCATCACCAGTAAATCACACACAGCGTATTCTTTAAACATGAGTCTGCTTCTGTGGAGCTTAAAATTACAACACATGCTCCTACAGACTAGAAAAAGAATTATTAAGCACGTGGATTTGCAGGATTTAACTACTATTCTAGACATTGCCAAGTGAAATTTGGGTCTCCATTCCTTCTGAAGCAAGGCCAGACAGATAACACACCTGGTGATAGTGCTCACTGCAAAGTGAGACGGGGGCTGTGTTTCATGCATGAGGAGTTTCAAGTAGACACTGCTTTGGTCTCGTGCTACTGCCACAACTGGGTCAGCCTGTCCTTGATCACAGTTATAAAACAGCTTTGGAACAAGCCTGAAAGAAAATTACACGTCAAAAAGAAAAATTATTATTCGGATATTACTTAATACCCAATTTAAAGTACATTTAATATACAGTTCAGCAAGCAACATATGCTAATTACACATATCAATTTGTAAATAAGAACTGTTACCAAAAGCCATTAAGCTGAATTAATCTTTATATAACTGCTCTTCATTGCAATCAAAGAGCTCAAGTCAGGACAAAGGAACTGCTCCAGACATACAGTAATGTAAAAAAAAATCTTTTCTAGAGATACCTCCCTATACATACTACAACAAACACTTAAGTACAGTACTTCCTCTTGCTGTTCTTTATCTCCCCAGATATTTTCCCCATGAATATCTGTATCAACTGAAAACTAATTTTTCCCTGAAAAGAATAATTTTTCACCATCTGATTTCTATGCAGTAAAACCTAAACATAAAATCAAATCCAGTCTTCTTGAACAACAATATTTTCAACTTATGTAAAAGTGAAAAACTACTGTACGCATGTTTTTGTCATTTCAGTGAGAGTACTTCCAATAAATGTCCATACTGAATGTTTCAAGGGGTTTCTGCAAGCTTGTAGTAGCTTTCTTGGGCAGTTAAGTCTTTTCCAGTCTTAACACATTCTCCTCTCACTAAGTCAGCATGAAGATAGAAAAACTTGCTACCACTCAGTTAGTAAAATAACTCAATTTCAAAATCAAGTCCCTTAATAAAGGCAACAAGCTCTACGATGCAACAGTTCATGAGTCCTCTGCTGAGCTGCTCTGGCAATATAAACACTTTTAAATGTCAGAACTTTAAAGGTTTTGTTGTACTTTATTTGTTATTAGGAATAGGCAGCAATTAACAGTATGAAAACACTAGGAAAGAAACTCCTCTGATAATAAAATATACCAGGAATTCAGTATTACGTGCTCCCAACTTCTTTAAACATAAAATTTAGGTCTTTGAATTCCAGTAAATAAACTACCAACTAATTCTTACCCTTTGGTGCATTTATCTGTACAGCAACTATAACTGTAGAGGGTTACAGCAAACATCTGCTCTGCAAACAAAATTAGCTGCTGCACTATAATCAGTGAGCACGAAAGTTTTAAGATACACTGTGTATGACCATGTATGTAAAAACTGTACTAGTTGGGACTTTGGACAAATCTGTAGAACTGCAACATTTTAAGTGGATCAGCTACTGTCAGGATACTGAACAAACCACTTCAGCATGAAGAAAAATATTCTAAAGAAGCTGCAACTGACCCTCAGAATGTAATACAGCTAAGTGTAACTGGATGGCTAAAAGAAAGCAAAGTACAATTGCCTGATGAGTCAGAATGATGCATGTTCCAGGTACCATAAAGATGCATTTGTTTCCTATCTCTCTTTAAAAAAAAAAAAGTGCTTTTATATATATATATATATAAAAAACACCCAAGTGATTATTTTAGTTATAGGTACACATCAATATGCAAGTGTCTTTCTAAACAACTTTTTATTTCCATAAATAAAAATGCCACATATACCTCATCAGTGAAGCTGCAGCCACATGTCTCACTCTTGGATCTTCATCTCCAAGCAGACTTATTACAACATTTTCAAGTACTCTCTCCTGAAGTTTTAATAGCTAGAAAAGAAGTTAGCACAGAAAATAAAGCTCACTGAATATTTTCATCATTTGAGCATATTGCTAAAAGAGTTAACAAGTGAGATTTCATCTGTCATACAAGTCTTTAAAAGACCATCATTACCTTAACATTGCCAATCACATTATCTAACTACACAAATGCCATTTTTTTTTAAGTTAAAAAAAACCCAAACCACAAAACACACACACCAGAGAACACTAAGATACCTGAATCTCCATACTAAGGATATTCCCAATTGTAGTAAGTTTTAGAACATGAGTCTATTTACACAAAAAATACAACAGCTATCAGTGTTGACAGAATTTAAAAACAAAGTGATGACATTGCACTGGTACCTTAATTCAGAAACGCAATATACTGATTGAATAATTTACTTACACCAGTATAATGATGAATACCTCTGTGCAAGCTCTCAGTTTTTCCTTCCAAGAAGCTGACTAGCCTATGATAAAATAGAATTTAGAGTACATTAGTTAACCTTGTTGTGTTATTTCTCCCTTCAGTGCTCTGAGGGTTTTTTTTGTTTGTTTTTTAAAAACACCACCATAGGGAAAATATAAGTAGTAAACAATTTTTGCAACCTTTAGAAAAGGTAAGCTATTTGCTAACCTACTATCTGGCTAGTGTAACTGAAGAAAAACAGTCCTTCTGTTAAAAAACCCCCATTATTTAAAGACCATGATTATACTGTATTTTTTCCCCATGAACAGAGTAATCAGACTATTTTGAAAAGATAGTGACCCATTCCAAAACTATTCACAAAGAGTCCACTTTTGAATGACTAAGGATAGCTTCAATAATTTTCATATAAACATCCTTTGTCTTTCAGCATGGAAGACCCAATAGAGAATGATGGAAGGCAAGAAAAAGAACTCAAGTCACATTTATTTCAGTATTAACAGAAACTGAGTGACTACAGAGAGCTAACAACAGAGAACAAGTCAGGGACTTTCTATTTAAAAACACACACAACTGGATGGAAAAACTAAGCTAGATTCCAAATTATGTGGTCCCTCTCTGATCACACATTTACGGAGGACTTGATACAACAGACCAATGAACTAAAAACTCCTGTACAGTGTCACCAGGATTGGGCTTGGTTGTGAAGTCAGTAATAACTGGACAAAGGAATTCATATAGGATTGACTGATCTGAATTAGTTTTATGAAACTCATTAATGCTTCAGAAGAAATTGCTCCATTACAGTTCCAGTTTCCTATACTTCTCTGCACTTCAGCTACTACCCCCATGGAAAAACACAAAACACTCACCGAAAATCTACCTCTGCAAGCGTTTCCAGAAGTTCTGTCCTTACAAGCCAATATGAACTGTTCTTCAGAGTAAGGAGGTCAACAATCAATTGCAAACCTAGTTCACTGTAACTGCTACTGCATAAGCTCACGACGCAATGCTGAGAAGAAAAAACAACTTTCAGTTACATTACAGAAGAGGTTCTCTGAATTGCAGAACGAAAATGATCAAAAAAACCCCATCTGTTTTATTCAGAATACTAAAAAAAGTTACTGCAGTAGAGCTAGAAGAAAGTACCAGAGCTAGGTATTTTGCAAGGCCAGAACACCATCTCCATGTGAACCACTAAAACCTGATGCTGCAATTAAACTCTGGAGAGGAATGAAGGCCTCAGAGATCAGAGGGCAATCCTCCAAAGGAGGGCTCACAGGGCTTAAACACCCCAAGCACTATATTCTCATCTGTTCACAAACAGTCTCCTAATTTCCACAGGGTATTTTTAGACACCTGGTTCCAATTTCCAAAGTTTTTGAAAAAGTCATATGTCCATATTTGAATGTTCAGCTATAGGCACAATGTGTGATCTCCGGAAAAAGTCATAGAACTCCACACTTCCATGTCTTATTTAACTACACAAAATGTACTTTCTTGTTTGAGGATTAACATCCCAAAAGGCTTAGAACATTTCTGTCAAAATGTACAAAGTTAGGCTACATTAGGTACTGAGAAAAAGTAAGAGCCAAAGTTGACTAGTATTAAGTTGCCTGAACTGAACAATTCTGGTGAAGCTTTCTAAAAAGCCACTATCACAAGTGTAATCACACATGAAAACACTATACAAAAACATGAAGATTGCTGAACAGAAAGTTAAAAAGACAGCCTCATTTAGCTACCTAGATTTCTTTCCCTCAGCTGTATCACAAGCCCCTTCTCTTTGCATATAAAATCATAATTTCCACACACAAACTATCTACATTTTACTAAAATTTATGCTTTGCCTCGCTGGTCTTTAAGCTGCAATAGTCAGCCACCTTGTGCCTCTCCGTGATAAAAGAATTTCCCTCAACCTCCAGTTTGTCTGTGTTCTACTTTATTGGAAAAACCCTCAAAGAAAGCTCACCCCTTCACCCCTCTGCTTTTTCACCAAACACCTTCCATAGATTTTATTATAGAAATAAAATTCACATAATCTAAGTTCCACTAACCAATTCAGCTGTCATCCCTATTTTAACAATTGCCTGAGGGATCTTTCACCCAATTTGAACTGCTTGCTTTCCTGAGACTTTCCCCGTTTTTAAAAAGTATTATTTCAGAAAATAATCACTATTTTACCTGTCATTTCTCACATTTAAGTTTTGTTCTCCAAATACAGGCTACAATCAGGCATTATACATTCACACTCCCCTGTTTAGCCTACATATCCTTTCTATCTAATATACTCATCCTACTGTTGGTTAATGTAACATTACAGCTCATACCACTACATTTCTCATGAGAAGTATCACAATTAAGTTATAATGCTACATGATCTAACCACATAATTATTTTCTATCTGTATGTTCCTTTATTTCTGTGCCAATAAAGTTCTTGGGGAAGAAATCATTTTTTGCTCCATGTTTATACATCTGTGCATAGCAGGATCCCAGTAATGAATCACAACCCTGTGACCTGTGGTGGTGCAAATAAATTCCTACTGCTTACCCTCACAGCTGTACAAGCCAGTTTGCAAGTAACAGAGGACTCATCTTTCAACGTTTTCTGTAACAGAGGTATGCAGTCTATCAAGGAAAACAGATTTCCTAAAAAAAAAAAAAAAAAATTTTTGAGGATTGAAACATTGCAATGTTACATTAAAAGACAAAAAGACACCCTTAAAATAAATTGTTACCTGTTGAGCTTCTGACATTTATTAGCCATTTTTCCACATCAAAGCGGGATTTAATTAGAATGGAGTTGACAATTGTTCCACAGAGAATGGCAGTAGCTCCTCTAATCTGGGGATCTCCATGGTCAATGTAGTTCAGAATGTCCGATACATACTGCTCCTCTAAGAAAATAAGTTACAACTACTTTATTTTAAAAATACTAGTATTAGACTTTACTGATTCCTAAAAATGTTTCAGTGGAGGTCTCAACTATCGGACAATCAATATCAGCACATCCAAAATATGCCCACCATAGTTCTCTTTTTCTGAGATCCCTTTCTGTGCATGCAATCTACATACAGATCAATCATACCATTCAAAAAAAGATCACATATATAAAACCACTGGTGATAAATTTCAACCGTAAACAAAATGCTCTGGAAAAATCTAAGAAGCATTTTGGTCAATGTATCAAACCAGCTGCACACTCCAGGTCCCTGCAATTCATTCATAAAAATGAACCTAATGGCTTAGAAACCATCTATAAGATGAACTGAATTAGAAGAAAACATCGGTAAAATAAACAAACCCCTTCTACATACTGATTGTTTCAAAACAGCTTCAACTTGTCAGAAGCTCTACAAGCTCATCCATTGAAACTTAAATCTTACTACAAAAAATATACCTCACCACATGCACAGCACGTTCATTCCAACATGTGCAATATTTGTTCTCAAATACTAAACTGGGTTTGGAGTTTTCAGTGTAGATGCTGCCTCACTTACTTGAAAACCCAAACACTATATTAAAATGGAATATGTGAACTGCAACATACCATACTCTTCTCCCATTGCCTCCAGGGGTGTTTTATACAGTTTGCTGAAGAAAGACTCAGGGTGAAGTGCAACAGCTGCTCCAACACAACTTACTGCCAAGGCTTTTACACTGACTCTCACATCTCTATCAGGAACTAAAGCTGCGTGGAAGAAATAAAAATTAATAAAAGAAAGGTATTTAAAAGCTTCCTGAATTGTTTTAAATTTAATTAATAAAACTATATAAAATAAAATAGCTTAGCCTGGACAAAAATATGAAGGCAGAGCAAGCAGTTTCAGTTTATCAGAGGCAGCAGTTTATCAAACACAACCTTAACACACTTCCAGCTCACTTCCTTCCAAAACCAATACATTATATGGGTACACTAGCAAGTAAGAGTTTAGAAAAGGGAAAAAGAACAAACATCTTAAATCAATCATATACTGTGACAGGAATGTGGTTAAGTCTCCATCCCTGGAGGTATTTTAAAAACATGTAGATGTGGTGCTTAGGGACTGCCACAGAAAAACCTCCAATATTTCCAATAAAGTGAGAGGAAAACCAAGACAAAGCAAACTGATCACATTTGAAACTTTGTACATTGAGAGACACAGAGAACCAACGAACCTTGAAGACAAACGTACCTCCTTTGTCCCCAGTGAGCAGGAAGGAAGCCGACAGCAGCCTGACGCAGTGCACCAAAGGAGCACAGTCTCTGTCAATATAGTGCCCTATGTCCCCCTTAACCCTGGAGGGCTATTGAAGGCAAATCACAATGTTTATACAGAGAAAAATTAATCTTCACTTGAAATAAAATATTAAGCACAACAAGATTTAGAAATACTGCACATCCTCAAACGCATAAAGTTTAATACAAAACTAATATATAACATTCATATATAGTTTAATATATATTCCAAAAGAAGGCCTCAAAATGTAATGCTTTGGGGAAGTTTATATCCAGTATCAGAACTGGTTCAATTTTATTACAGAAACATTATATTGTAGATTTTTCTAAACTACCTAGACTTTCTGTTTGCAGCTGAAGAGCGTGCTAAACCACTTGCTGCCATCAAACTTTGGAAACTTTGAATGGAAAGTATATTATTTCCTAGTTGTTTCCAAAGAAGACTGATAGTTTTCTGTAGTTTCACATTTAGAATTCCCCAATAGTCCAAGCTGAGCTAATTCTGCCTGCAACAAACGAAACTTTTGCCCCAGCTCAGACCAAAGTCCGAAGGTGAAGTCAAAAAAATGTAAGAGGAAACCAATAACTCGTACTCAAAACGGCACAAGGCTCAAAGACTCGAGTCTGAGGAGATCATGAAGTTACCCACACAGGTAGCAACCAGCACAAAGATATTTCAAGTAATATCAGTGTAGCCTACTAATGCATAGACAAAAAGGGTTTGTATTCTCAGCAGCGTGTTCTGGTATGGCTTTGCTGGTGACTGCATTTAAGATACCAACACTTATGTATTCACCTCACGTTAAATGAAATTCAGGCTATAACTCAGACTCCCCATGCAACCTTAGTTACCTTGACCTGTAACAAGGCACATTACGTATACATGCTTTCCACATTTACCAGTAATTTACTTCATCATAACTGTAATTTCTAATTTTTTTTTTTAAACTTCATTGTTTTAAACTTTAAAACTGACCACTGTGACTACTTCTCACCTTGTTCTCATGATCACCAGCATCTGCTGCATCTTCTTTTGATGTAAATCGATCCACGCTGCTATCAGAGGGCTGTCTACTATGGCTCATGGTTTTCAGCAGGTGAGGCTGCTGAAGAGCTTTAGAAAAAGGCAATTCATGAAATACCATTTCAGATGCAAACTAAAAGCACTTTACTAAACTTAATTATACAAACATGAAAAATAAATTAGCAGTGATCAAAACAAGTGATTGATTACATGTGTTGAAATATATTTTTTATTTTACGTATCAATCAAATTATTTGTTTCTCATATCCATTCATATTCATACATGAGTCTTCACTCCCTTGAAGTGCAGATGCACCTGAACACCGGTCTTAATGGTGTCACCAGTCTGGCCCACCCCTGTATTTATCAACATACCAAGAGAAGAATTTCTGAAGGACTCGGATGAATCATCCTGGAGAATATTTGCGGCTTCATCTTCCTCATCCTGCAGCTGCCCAATTTGCATTCCAGAATACTGTCCTTCAGCACCCTCCAAAACCTACACCGTGCAAGGACAGGACTTAAAATAACTTATCTTTACACAGACGATTAAATCTGAAACATGCAGTGTTAGTAATCTAGAAATAATCTGAAAGCAAATATGAGTCTGATAAACATTAGTGTCCAGCTGCATGCAAGCCCCAAAGCACCTCCCCTCCTCCTGCAGCACTGGGGCTATTGGAGACCATAGTTCCATCTGAAAGTCTCCCAGCTGAGTCGTGAACTCGGCTATTAACAGGAACGAAGTGCATCACTCACTGCTCCCCTGCAGGTTCCCCTGCTTCTTCATCACAAATGTCTCTCTCTCAGCAGTTACAAATCACAACCAACACCTTTACTGCCACAAACTGAACTTGGCTCTTGCTGTCAAACTCCCCCATAACCTAACTTGTCCTGGATATGTGAAGTCAAACTGAGAAAACGTTGTGCAGGACAAGAAAGGACAAAAAAGCTTAAAGTATTTTAATTTCTTCATTCAAAACCAGAGACTACTAAAATGGACTCATCTGGAAGAGAGTTTGACCCTTGGAACCAAGGCAATATATAGGCAGTAGGTATACAGAAAAATAACCATAAAAATTAATCATAACGATCAACAACAGTAAAGTAAAAAAAACAATTTCACTAATTTTATCAGAAAACAGGACACTTCTTCAGTTACTTCCTGTCTTCATAAGCACCTGGAAATTGTTCATCAAAAGCTTGTGTGTCAGTAACTTGGACAACTATTTAGTCTGTCAATTACAAAAACATAATTTTACATGTAATTACTGCTTGTAAACAGTATGCAAACCGATGTATGGAAGAGTCTGACAAGAACTTGCATAAACACATCAATAAACACACCTTGTCAATAAATGCCTGCTCACTGCAGCCTCTGCACTACCTTCATTTAATTCAGACAGCAATTATCATCACTCTTTTGGTTCCTGAATCCTCACACTTGCAGAAATATTCGCTTACCATAATTATAAATTTTCTATTTTGTGTAGTGCTAAGAGACTATTACTCTTCCAAAGTTACTATCAGAAAACTAGAGTCAAAAGTTTGATAATGTTTGAAAAAGTCTTAAAAAGTTCTAAATTTTCCCCCTTTTGCATTTTCTGCTCTGCCTCCCAGTAATTGTATTTCTGCTGTTTTTATTACAACCTCACAATACACCCGCTCAAGAGAGACAAATGTCTTAAAATAGCTATATTGTATGCACATTTCAGGTGTTTATTAGATATATAACTGCTATGTTAGTAAATCATGCAGTATTTGCCCATTATAGGAGAAATCCTTAAGATGGAATAAAAAGGTAAAAAAAAAAAGATGAGTTGTGTTGCCAAGGGTAAAAGCACAGGCAGAAGGCAGTGTGAAGCATTATGTTCCAAAAATATTCCTTTATCATTCCAAATAAACTGTTCAGCCTTTAACACTTCCATTAACCCTCCTGCACCGAAACAATTATTAATATATCTATACAAAATTAGGATATATTACTAAGAGAATATATTTATGTCAAGACTTTGATGTTGCCATTCTTTCAGTGAGCAAAATTTGTAATGCCTTCCCATGACCCACCCAGAGAACGAACTGATTACAGCTTTCTAGTTTTTCATTATTGCCGAAGTGAAAGCGTTAAAAGGAGGTCAAGCTCTTCAATAGAGGTGTGAGCTCATGACCTTTCCTCTGTTACTAGCTGAGGCTTGAAAAGTAGAAGACGAGTAAGGAGATGAATCCAAGTCTGGGCCCTCCATGGAAGAGCTTTGAGATATGTTGGGCCCCTCGGTAGAAGGAGATCCCCCCTCTGCCCACTGTACACTTACAATTTCAGAGCTGTCCGAAGGGGTTACAGCAGAGTCTGGACCTTCTGTAGTAGTCTGAGAGCTATCACTAATTGGTGAGGAAGCCTGTGTGCCATCATTCAAATCCATAGTGGCATCTGACTGGACAGCACTGATCTGGCTGGAGCTTCGACTAAGCACTTCATCATCTTCCCCTTCAGTAGCTGTACTTGTCAAATCACAGCTGGCCAGGTCTACAGAGTCTGACTGCAGTGTATGCTGGGAACGGGGCTGCTCCGTGATGATGTCGTGTCCCGTGGGATCAGCAGCTGAGCTCCCCACTGACCCAGCTGTCGACACACCTGATGAAGAAGCCAGTTCACTGGTTATCTCACCCTTCACAGAAGCTGCAAAACACAGGCATTTATGAGTCAATCCAGTGTTTGAATTGGTGTTTCACTCTCCACATGGACCCACAGACTAATTCACATATTAAACTAGGCTAAAGAAAGCATGTAACTAAACAGTTAAACTATAGGTAGGAAAACAGGCATCTTCTAAGATGTCACCCCATCTCTGCCAGTAACTCCCATTAAAAACAGAATGCAGTCAACTTCATTAAGTTTTACACTCAGCAGTATTTATGGTTTCAGTTTTGTTACCACATCTTTTGAATGTCCATACACTTCCTCACCACCATAACACATCACTTACACATTTTACACAGAGCAATAACAGAATGTATTTGCTGACTGCACTGCTAAAGAGAAAGGCAGGTACCTGCAAATGATGCAGAGCTGACATCGGATCGGGTTTCAGAATCATCATCCAAGCCCTCTTCTTCACCAAGAAGTACTTTACCTGAGAAGTGATATAAGAAAATCCTTTAGTTTTCAAAAATTATAGTCAGCTTGAAGTGTTGAACAGTTGAAGTCAGTTAGATGTGAAATCTATTTTTTAAAAAGTTTATCCAAATAATTTTTCATAGCTATGACAGGCAACAGATGAAAAAAATAAGAGAATGAATAAAATGCACATCCAGTCCCTCACTAATTCATCAGGAAAGAAAACAGGCAGCAGTGACAAGGAAACAGAGTAAAGTAATTTTATTTACCAGTGTAACCATTCAGGAAACTACCTACAACCTTATTGCTTCTAGTTTATTTTTGTGGACTATGTTTACGATCTCACTAATTTCATCAAGTACGTGTTATTCCTAAGGACGGGATACCTGGCATCTGGATGTCTGCCCTCAATTCTGAAGGGCATTAATGCACCACAAGTAATAAAATAAGTAACCTCTTCCTCCTTAAGGCTACAAAAATTATCAAAGGCTGCTTGGAACTCCAAAGATAACAGAACGGAAAATGCCCAGGGGGAAGAGCAGTGCAGACTAGAAGCACAAGACAACACAAGTGGGACAGGGTGATGAACCATGGACAACAACCATTGAGAGCTAAGGATTACTAAGGCAAAAAAATCTTCAGAGAGGTTTTTGCCATAAGAAACTTGAGAACCACTTCTAAGATAACCCAACCACCACAGAGTTCTCTTACTCACAGAGCATTATCTATTTAAACAACAGGCAGTGGAAAGAGAAAGATACCTGCAGATGCACACTGCCTGGAAGCCAACCAAGGACACAACTGTACTGAAAAGTCTCTCCATGGGACAGCACACAGAGTGCAGAGGGAGCTACTAATCCCATCCTTCTAGATGTTGCAAGTCCCTTGCTGAGACAGAGGGATTCACAGTAACTGCTGGAAGGACCATTCTGCTTAGACTACCAAGCTGTACTGGTAGTCTAAGATTCATAATGCGAGATACTAATGTTCAGATAACTCTGGGTGAATTCTTTTATACCTTATTTAAGTTATCTGGGGGTAAAAAAGCATTAATACACTTTTGTATTAATTTCTTTTTCTCAACTGCATTCATACATAGTAATACAACTGTAGAATTATCTTCCTCTGAAAAACATGGTTTATTATACTCAAACCTGTAAATAAGGCAGAAAAGTAACGACGGCATTTCCATATACCTTCTATATAAAATAACAGTAATTGAGAACTATACACTCCTATGAAAGAATGAGTAAAAATCCTTCTAGGAATTCCCAACAAAAAGCACGAAATATAATATATTCTTCTCTATTGTTTCTCACATTTACATCCATTTCACTGAAACAAACCAGGATGTTCTGCTTTCCACAGCTGACCACCTCTAAAAGTAAGTGAAAGAATAAGAACACTGAAAAACAGTCATTAGGCACATTAGGCTTTGTATGATTAAATGAGTACACAACACAGGCAGCAGGATACTTTCCCACTATTTGATAAGAAAAAAAACCCAGTTAAGTTGCTTTCAAAACACAGGCTTTGATTTCAAAAGGAGTTTTCAGCCTTTTTTGCAAAAAATCTTCTGAAGCTGAAACATAAACAAATCAATGCAGGCCAGCTGCTTAGAACTGAAGTTGGCCTGATGCAGTAAGATTGCAAAGATGTGGAACATAGGGATTTCTGTAGATCAGCCTCACTTTACACCCCTACACACAAAGGAGCATTACAGTTTGAGAAGTCCCATCCACTGCCCACTACTCTATATGTCAGTAGACTGCAAAATTACTTCAAGGAGGAACTGGGAATAGGCTTGGATCCTCCCTCCTTTCTACAACGGAGAGCGCAGGAAATGAACAATTCATAATTTCAAAATAAACCTGTACAAAGCATAAAATTGTGAAGAGATTTCTCAAAGTTTGTTTACGCCATTGTTTTAGACCACAAAATCTTTCATAATCTTGAAAAAGGATAAAAGCTGATGACTCATACACATTTTCTCACCAAGTGAAGGAAAGATTAGTGTTTTAACAAGCACTTTAATTGAATTTACACTATTATTAATATTTCAAAGTTTCACTGAAGACTACCAACAAGACAAAGGACCAAAATGATAATTTACCATTTTTAATTTACATGATGTGCGTTGTTATTCTGATTTATTGCATTCTGTGTCACCTTTGGATGCTGCAGCAACATCTACTTTCAGACACCCATTCTTTCAATCCCTCCTTTCTAAACTAGAAACCATCACTGCATCCATAGCACTATTTCATTCAGCTTTAACCATTACTTTACATTTTGGTATACTCTTAAAGCATACAGACAAGGTTATCTAGGCTTTATGAGATTCCTTGCACACAAAGTTTGAAGGACATATTGGGAAAAAGTATAACCTATAATGGTCCTTCAAGTCTCATTCAGTTTTAAACTACTTTTCCTTGAAGTTTTTCTTTCCAGCATTGAACATCTCTCGCTTATTAATGCTTGCAGTGACTGCACTACACTAACACAGTTACACCGCAGTAGCAACATTTTGCTCACCTAATGCAGGTGATGAAAGTGTTACACAGTTGTACCTAGACTGAGTCTGTCATAGTGATACGACTGATTTTAATCAAAGTGTAAGCATATAACTGAATATTAAGTACTTTCATGCACAAACTGGGAAAAGAATACTTCAGAGCAAACTGTATTCTTTAAAATCCTGCTAAATGAATTACCTATTGAAGAAAGGAAAATATAAACAAGTAAGACAAGAAGTGTATAGAATTAATCATCAAGAACAGAAAAAGAAATAAAAAAGCATCATATTGAAGCATGCAAACATACACGTGCATTAGTGAATTACAGAGAAAAAAAACAGGCCTAACAAAACCAGTTTAAAAAGTTAACTATTTTCCACTATTAATGGTTAAGTATTACCATGAAAAAGAAGAATGCCCTGTTCAGAGAGATTATTTTTCCATGTGCTCTTTAGAAGTTAAAACTGTATCAATAATCATCAACATAACTTTGCCAGTAAACTACAGCAAAAATAAAATTACATTGTTTTAAATGATTTTAGAATATCTTGATTGCAATATCAGAAATTGCATCAGAATTCTTTCATTATTCATAATGATTAAGCTCAGCTGGTAACACAGGCAGTTGTGAATGAAGACCCAAGTTCAGCAAGACAATGAAGTGGGGAGGGGGAAAAAAAAAACAACCCCAAAAAAATCAGGAAGTAATGCAATTAAAGATTTGTTTTCAAAAATAATCACCTTTATGCTTTCTTGCAAGAACAGGGCTGCATGAAGACCCCCCTCCAGCTGCAAATCACAGAAAGTAACACATCAGGGCAAAGACAGAGCTCATGAAATCATGAAGGAATTCTAATAGCCACGAATGGGAAACAAACAAAACAAAAAAATCCAAACAAAAACCAAAGCCAGGAAGAAATAGCAAACTTGTTGGTTTTGAAGTCCAAGGTTTTTTGAGCATTTGCCACCAAATTACTTTTAATATTCTATGCCACTTGTGCAAAGTTTGCTTCCAAAAACATGTTCTAAATTCCCTGCTATGATTGCTTCCAGCTAATAATTTACCTTCCAAAAGCAACAATACTGACTGATCCGTTAGTTCAATACAGAATCCTTAGAGAAATCCAATCAGAGACTGATTCTTTTGAAACAGGTACGTAGTAGCTAAGAGAATTTTAAGAACATGCACTCCACAGGTAAGAAAGCTGAGAGCTGATTTTAACAGTTAAGGATAAGCTTAAGTCAGGCTTTAATTTCATGCTGGTTTTAGTATTCAGCAAGGAGCTCTCAGTTAATAAAAATTCTGATTAGATCAGCTTTTATGAATCACAGTTGTCAGGTGATTGGTAAGAACAACATTAATTTTGTGGGTGAAAAAAGTCACCATATTTAACTTGCTTTGTGTAACCAAAAAAAAAAAAAAATCATCAACACAAACTGTAAAAACAACCTCTGAAGTCTGTCATTAATCAGTGAATGCATATTCACTTAAAGGAAGGAGGGAAAGAACTTCTACTGTACCTGGGGAAAAAAGAATGCTATGCATAGCTTCACACATTTCATTTTAACTTTCAAGCTTTTGGCTAACACTGAGAACTAGAGCTGATGATGTACGTTCATTTCCTTTCACTCAAACTACCAAAAATAGAGCTTACCTATAAGTTCCACTATGCTCCCACTGCGGCTCCTGCTGGCAGGTTCATCTTTGGATACACTGACCTGAGCAATGCCCCCGCAGGCGGTCAGGGCATGGAGCAGTTCAGGGGGGGGTGTTCTAAAGAGCTGCTGGAGCAATTCTAAAGCTCCAGTCACAACATTATGGTCCTGATGCTGGGTGTAGTGCAGAGTCAGTTCATAAACCTGAAAGCCAGCAGAGTACTGGAATAAGTCTCTATGAAGACAGAACATATTATGTGTTTTGTCCTATACAACATCAAATTTCAGCAATGAATTAAAAATAAGTGATGCTTGATGTATCTGATCTTCACCACAATCTTCCAAGGGGAAAATGTCAATGAATTGTAGCCACTTAACTGCCTTTTTGGTAGAAGTCTGCTGTTTCTTTTTATTGTTATAGAAGGAAGGATCACATCAAAGGCACCATAAGAAGTTTTTGGCTCCTTTGGGCACATCTAACAAGTAGTGCTGATTCATTTTTCCGGGATTTTTGGTCATTACTTACCAATAACTCCAGTCCCTGGCCCAAATACCATTTATCAAGATAAACAAGAATTTGAGAATTCAGAATGTTCAGTATCAGACTAATGATTGATCAAGATTTATTTATTTTCCTCCCAACTACTACTCTTCAGGTAAGGGTTATTATTCATATTTTACCTGTATAAGTTGTTCTGGTGAAGGTGATATCTCTGTTTCTTTCCTCGTTACGCCAAAACTGCCTTTAAGGCTGGTATCTTTTACTTGTTGTTGCAATAAAGGTATGAGATACCTTAGTGTAAGTAGAACACCCAGAATTAAAAGAGTAGGACGATCATCTTCTAGAGGAACCAACAAGCCTGAGGGGAGAAATGAAGCGGCCAAATAACGTACTGACAGTGGTTAGCTTCAACACAAATGTTATTTCATGTACTCTATATAACAGCTTCTTTAAATAAAAAAAAAAACACAACAAAACAGAACCACCAAAACCTAGCAGCAACTTAGGAGTGCTCTCCAAATGTATAAACATTTGAAAACACGTGTTTTATATTCCTGACAATCAATTAAGCAACATGGGAGAATGATCAGAGGACCCTGTCTCAACTTCCCTGTTTCCTACCTCTTTTTACTCCATAAAACCCACAAAAAAATTCCTTTTTTTTTTTTTTGTAATAGCTGATGCTTTCACCAAGTGATTTGGACTCTCCTGCTCCTCTCACCTGCCTCCTTTCTCCACTTGACAGCTTACACTCAAATGTAATTCCCTTGCTCACAGAAGCACTGCTATCCTAATGGAAGATATTTGCACTCTGCCCTGTTTTGAGAACCTTGTTCCATATACCTACCTGCTAACTACAATCAACCCCAAAGCATATAACGAACAAATATAAGTTATGGAAGAAAACACAATCTTCTATCCAGGGAGGGAAAAAAAAATCAGAATCAATTCCTGGAGTTCCTATTAGTGCTTCTGTTTGAATTCTGCATCATTGCCAAGGACATTATCACACATCACTTTAGAGGGAGGAAAGTCACAATGTGGCATTTGAATTTTTCACATTTCTTGAAAGCAGCAATGCTAACATGGTAACACCTTATGTATCTGTTGGTCTTCCTTATCTCTCCTTTAGCAATACGGTCTACATGGTAAAGAATCCCCTTGTCAATAACAAAACTGAGGTAAGTTTCCACTGAAATCCAGAGAAGCTTCTCATCATGACTTGCAAAACAACCCAAAGACCATGGAAACTTCCCAGCTGAAGAAATATGGAAGGAATACCTGATACAAAGTTGTGTGCTTTTAAATAAAAAACCCCCTCAATTTCTGCTCTAAGTTATAATGGAACCTACATGGTGGTCCTTCTAAGAAAGTTTACAGGGTATGTAATCATGGCCCAGAGCACAGCAGGGTACCCTCTACCTCAGACCTGCTGCCCTAGCAACCAAGCTGATGGACCATGGAAGTCTTCAGATTCCTGATGCTGTCCAAGTTCTCCCAGAATCCTTGGACCTCCTCATTTTCCAACAAGCTACTTGCTTCCTAAGCCTTAGCTACTTCTTTTCAATAGTACTAGCATTGCAGCACAGAGAGAGAGACGAAGAGCTTTAGGAGTATCTTCCTCTAACTTAACGCCAAATAGAGAAGTATCAGCAGTGTAACTGGTAGTCCAAGTATCCTTCCTCTACCTGAAAACCTTTCAGATATGCGAAGTGATACATATACTTACATGGAAAAAAATGTAATGTTATTTACACATAAAGCAAATTAGTTTTTTTGCCCTGAATCTTACCTAAAAGTACATTCAATAACCAGGCATAAAAATATTGTGTTCTTCGTGAATGTTGACAGATGCTTACTGCTGATCCTGCTGCCGTTCGACGGATAGTGGGGGAACTGGATTTAAGATTAGCTATGAAAGCCTTCAACAAAACCTAAAAACAAAGATACTTTACTTAACTTTTTATCAGAAGTGAACTAAGAAGCCAGAAAATGTATTACTCATTTATTCAAAGCATTACCTCATGTACATCAAGCACGGGTAACTTCTACCTTAATTCAGACATGCACTGCTTTCTGTACCATCTGATAGTGCTTTGGGATATTACAGGGAGCAGTAATAGAGTAAAGAAAGGTACCTTAATCTCATTGTCATTTGCAAAATTGCCAAAGGCTGCCATGATTTTGGGTATCGCCGCAGCCAGCGTCTCTTGTACCGATTCTTCGGGTCTCTTACTTATCCGTGTTAGACAGGGCAAAAGGTTCACCAAGTACGGCCTAAGTATGGCACAGGAGAAAAACTAATTTGAGATCAGAACAACCGTATCCTTCTTTTTAATTCATACTCAAGTTCTGTGGTATTACTAAATCACACAAAAATGCACCTGTTAGCTACACAGAACATAGGAAAAAAAGAAGAATCTTCTGAATGCAAGCAAAGAATACATTTAAAAAAGTAACAAGTCATTATCTTCACAAATTTTTTTACCTTTACAGTAATGTATAACATAGAACTAAAACTCCATTAAAAAAACACTCCAATCAAATAAAGCTACTTCAGAGAGAATAAGGTGATAACAATTCCTCCAACCTCCTAATTACATATTTAAAACTTCCAAACAGTAACGTTTTGTTCACATCTGTATTTCTTCAAAGGTTCTTTGGAAATTTCTTTATTAGAATGTGTTTACCTGCACTTTTGAGGCCGAACTAGATGGGCAAGCTCAGCAAATCTCCAGAGTGCAGCACGTAGACTTCTTGAAGCACCATTCTAGACAGAGTATATAACTATCACATTTCATCATGCAAAACCATTTCCTACAAAAACCGCCTATAATATACAATATACAATATGTATACAATAGTGTACATTTTACTTAAACAGATAAAAATATAAGGTGTCTCGAAATCACAAATCTCCTTTAGCCAAAAGGAAGTCAAGTCAGTTCCATGACTACCTTCATCTTTCTAGCTGGTATTAGGAATTTTCTGAGTAATCCAAAATGAATAATAAGGAACACCACAAAAGAAAAGGAAGTGTCTGAGATCTCTGCTCTGCTGAAATCTGCTTAAAATACCACAGAGAAAGGCATCAGCCAACAAAGAAACACTGATGATATGAGAGTACAAAAATCACTGGAACACTTGCAGAGATATAAATACAGCATAAAATTGACAGCAGTGAAGATATGCAAACAAACAACATTCAGCTTCTGAGTGTACCAAAGGAAAAGTCAACATACTGATCTGTAGCATTTCGTAATGGCTTGACTGCTGAAGTTTAGTATCTATTTGCCTGGACTGACAACTTCAGTTAAGCATCTGACTTGAACCAGAATGCCCTTACATTAGTGTCTAGGGATATAGTACAATTCCCTAGTATTGCTGGAAATATAGAAAACTATGGAAGTCAATAGATACCTAGGAGGGTGTCTACCTAATGTAGCTCAAACCCAACCAAAATGCTTCTCAATTTGAGTCCCCTGAAGACAAAGCTAAGATGTTTAAAAACTGTCATTTCTTTATTACTTTCTTTAGCTGGTATATCAAAGGCTTGCAGCCTTGTTAGCATGACAAGTAAAAAATACTTGCATCTGAATTACAAAACATGCTTTTCTCAGCTTCACAGCCAAACAACAGATTCTGGCACGGCTTCTGAAGGGAACCTGATGCACAAACAAAATTCAATCTGCTGGGTGCCCCTGTTGTACACGCTACCTCTCTCTCACCTATCACGAACCCGAGAGCACCTTTCAAGAAGCACATGCCAACTGTACTACATTCACACCTGGTCATAATGTGCAGAAACTTCAGAGCAATTTATATGTTGGCTGTTTTCTGTTAATTAGGTAGACGTCCACTTCCACACCCTCAAAAATACTGCATGACATTAAGGTACAGCAATACAGTAAGATATCCATACATGGCCCTACATCTAACAGAAGAAAAGCTATGTACATTGATTTTGTAACTTATCTTCTAGAGTTCTGTTATTCCCCCCAAAAAAACAGTATCATTACTGTCTGACAAATAATACCTATATTTTTTGTCTGTGTTTATAGATGCAAGAGACACAATTTCAGTGATACTGTCCTAAACACAGCATTTCTCTTCTGCAGACACAAACTTCAAAAAAGCTATTACTAAATTTCTTCCTGTGGACATAATTAAATTGTGTCTTTTGGTGCCTAAAGAGATGCTTCAGTATTTTTCCCTACGCCTCTGTAAGAAGCTGTTAAGTACATATCACACACTCATAAAGTAGTTGTATCGGATTACTTCAAGCCTCAATCCTCCACAAGATTGTGTCAATTAAGAATGGCATTGTCCTCCATCTACTTTTCACCACCCTTTTGGTTCAAGTTATTCTTTCCAGCTTAGTCAGTGCAGCAAACATCATGAACATGCCTTATTTCTTTGGGTGGGGAGTCACTAAGGTTAACTCAAATTGCTTTTCAAACCAAATGTTCACACATTTTCTGCCAGATAAGCTTTCAGAAGTGGTTAAATCTAAACAATGGAGCCAACAGTGAGGAAATCAGTAGAATAGTATATTAAAACAGTCCCAAATCCTTCTAAAATGAAGCTTTGACCTTGATCTTAAAAGACAAACTATTAATTGACACTAACGCTACATTCCAATATAATAGAACACATACAAAATACCACATTTCAAAATGACACAAAAGAAAAATCACTCACCTTTTTAATCTCTTTATACAGTTCTAACTGTAACCTGGGAAGATTGGAATCCATCAAAGCCTGCAGTAAAATGCATTGAGAACATACTGTATCAGAGGGGAGGTGCTTTACAGGAACATTACACTTGCAGTAAAACAGCTTCACACATGGCACAGAACTATGTAATGGTCCCTATATTTGATGTATAACTAAGATAGTGATAAATACTGAAAAAAGATGCCTTTATCCTTCACACAAATGTGGAGAAACTCCACAAACTCTAACAGTTATCTGCAGTTAATATTGACTGTTTTACCCACTGTACATGCAAAAGGCCTTATGGGATCAGACTACAAGCAGAGG
The DNA here is from genome assembly GCA_013398115.1 of Falcunculus frontatus. NCBI lineage: Eukaryota > Metazoa > Chordata > Aves > Passeriformes > Falcunculus > Falcunculus frontatus. The sequence continues at coordinate 507,209 of VZRV01008876.1, forward strand.
CAACATATTGTGCTTTCTGGCAATCACCAGGAACAGGTACTCATGAATAGAATATTAAAACACAAGAATAGTATTCACAAGCAGCAAAAGGCATTCCCTGCTATACTCCCCCACTGTCAAGCAGGCTCCTACTATTTCTCAAACTGAAACCGTATTTTAACAGCCCCTGAAAACCCTTTGTTTCATGAATCAGCCTATGTTCTGCATCCAGTTAGTACACACACTACAAGGAGCTCTGCATACCACAAGTGTCACATCCCAGCATCCAATCAAGCATACAGCGACAGAGAACGCACTGTCGTTCAAACCTGCACCCTGGCTAAAACCCAGCGTACGTGAAATGAAAGTAAGCACAGAGAAGTAGTAATTTTCTGTTCACCTCAACTTGATCATTCTCTATCTTTGAAGCATCAGAGAATATGAAAACATAATCTCTTCATACAGAATAATTTGTATATATATGGTTACCATTCCTCCTCCACCTTTTTCTCTAATGTCTATTACAATTTATGAACATTTCCACCAGCTCTTCCTCTGATGAAATGAGACCTTCATACAGTGTCAAAGTGCCTACGTTGTGGATTCATACAGTGCTATACTGTTTAGTATTTAATTTTTTATTCCTTGCCCAATAATGTATTAATTTCTAATTTTCTTACTGCCTTCCTGACCACCAACCATTACACTCACATCTTCACAGGATTACTCACGATGCCTACAAAATCTGATGGCACACGCTGGGCTAGAAGCCATAACTGCGCTTAAGCACAGTCAGTGAAGTGCCTGTGGCTCCTCCAGAGAACAATTTCCCCAGCCCAAAATCGTATGCTCCAAAACTCCATTCCCTCAATTACATCAACTGTTAAAATACAACAGCATTGCCTTCCCCAGAAAAATCTTACCTGGCTTGTATCTTTATATTAACATATGCATCCCAACAACAGACTGCAGGTGCCTTGATGACAGCAGGTAGGATTTACTTCACAAAACTTAGTTTTTATGAGAAGTTCACTGCCCCTATACATAAGGCTATCAAGCAACACAAAAAGGCACCAACTACTATTTGGCTTCAAGGCTGAGTTGTCCTCACAACACACCCAACTGGAGGAACTCTTTTTGTTAGTGTATAGCTATTTTTTTAGCAGGCTAGAATCTATAACGTCATCCCGATTGGAAAAAAAGCATAGTCAACTCTAAATTACTACAATAATAAATTCTAATTACTGAGACCAACTGTTCAGACTGCAATCTGTGTGAACAGTCCCACCAGTATCATTAGCACAGAGAATACTACATCGTGCATCAGCTTCAGAGAAAAGACAGCTTGACCTTACCCACAGAAACCTGGAAAGTCCCAACTTGGTATTTTTTCTTTTAAAGGTATCACCAAGGTTATTTAAATAATCTTGAGCCATTTATGTTGTCTATGAGGTTCTGACAAGTAAGAGTAGTGATACTCAAAGATGACTTACAGAGTGTTTATCTAAAGTTATGTGCTCAGCCTTATCTGCACAGAAGTGTTAGTTTTCTAGTTATAGTAATGAGCATAAACTCCAGACAGACACACAGTTACACAAGTAATGCTTACATCTATAGTCTTTCATTCCAAGAGAAGCTACAAAGCATCACCAGCAAAAGAATTAGCCCCTAAAAATACCTGAGCTACTAAAAAAGGCTGAACTTTGACTAAAATGAAAGCTTAGGGGCCCAACACCTCTGTTCTACTTACCACAAGCATCACTGGTACTTCAACAACCAAAAATAAAACTGCACATCTTTTCTGTCTCTGCATTTACATACAAGTGTCTGCCTAAGTTGCTAAATTGCTCCCATACAACATAAAGCACAGAAACAGAATACAAAGTACAACCAGCTTCTATAACAGTCTGATACATCCATATGTGTGTAATATCACAACTGTTAACCATTTCAGAGCTGTGACCAACTGCCAAGCTTAATGACTGATAGAAGACTCCATCATTTAAAACCACTTTGATCTTGAAAACAAAACAAACTACCATACAAACATTTTGGAAAAAAAAATAAGTCTTTCAAGTTATCCTGAAACATGCCAGAGAGCAACAATATTAAACTGATTAGAGAATTTATGAGGTAAATTTTATACCAAGCCTACCTAAGTGTTTTCATGGAAAGTACGAAATAAGCTTACATTCTTTGGAACTGTTTCAGAACAGCTTTTAAAGCAAATTGAACGAAATAATAATGTATGTATTTCATAGAGTGCTCTCCCTCAAAGAGAAAAACATTTAAATCAAAGTGAAAAGAGCAAAGTGCTATTGGGCAAAACAAAAAAGCAAGGAACTTGCACTTCCTCATTCCCTATCATTATGGAACACACTACATAATCTGTAAGCTTTCTCCATACGACTTTCAGCCACAAGCTCAATCCCCAAAACTTAATTCATTCAGATAACAATGTTTAGTTTGCTTACTTCTACACACCCCTTCATGTGAAAGAAAATTATTATTTGCATATTTCTAAAGCACTTAAACTTCGCCTCAACTAGATTATTTATGCAGGTACATAAGAGTGTCTTCAAGTTCAAGTATTTCAGAAAAAAACCGAACACAATAAAAGGCAAGTGAAGACAAGCCTGTTCTGGAAGCAGCAGCTTCCACGAATTACTGAAAAGGTTCATTTTAAGATACTTTGAATCAAGATTTAGACCTTGAGTGACCTCCTTTGAATGCCCATCTGCTGTTCTCCAAAAAGCTCTTCATTCTGGATCACAGTAGGGGAATAAATAATCTCCAGAAAGCCATATTTATTCTAATTACTGCCTGAAATCTCTTCCTCCAAGTCTCAGCAAATCACACTACCTTTCAATCAGTTTTTAAACAATATTTTTACCTTTCCTCATGCTAAGTGTCTTATGTTTACAGAACAATAATAGGAGTTTTCCTCCCACACACCAAGACGATTTCAGAAAAGCCCACATTCCTGTTTTGGTTAACTCGAAGAGAACAAAGTTAATGAACAACTGAAGACAAGAATAGATCAGAACAATGAACTAAGACAGGTTACAGTTAAGTATGTTGATCTGGGCATAAAAAGCTCTCCTATGAGAGAAAGAGAACATATAGAATTCAGTAAAGAAGCTTACTTAGCCTCTTGCATTATGAGATATTATCAACAGTAAGAAAGGCAGCTAAAAGAACATCAGTGTGAATTCAGACAGGACACTGCATCAAGAAAAGATAAAAACTGATAGTAAAAGCTCTTACTTTAATAACTTTATTAAGGCATTCATCTGCAACCATCCGGACATCAGATTCTGCATCCTCACTGCAGAGGAGAAAGAGTTCCATAGCAATGCCCAGCAGTTTCTGAAATTCTGGAGAATTTCTAAATAAACAAATATTAGAAAATTACAATGTGCACTATGAAAATGAAATACCAATGACGTTTTTCAAAGGGTTTTATAATCCAACTACATATATATTATACACACATATACAAGAGGAGAAGACATTCAGTGTATTAAAGCACTACATTAGGAGTTGGGAGATATTTCCCTACTCCTTCCTACATAACCTGGTAAGGTATTTGACCTCTGTGCCTAAGTTTCTCTGTCTGCAGTAGAAGAAAAGTGCCCACTCCACCAACACGTAAACCAAAGTCCTTAGATTTTGAGTTGGTTAAAAAAAAAAACCCATGCCATTTCAGTTTTAAATAGAAGCTCAGTGTTTAAAACGAGCAATTATAAGGAATCCTCCCAAAAGCTAACACTCCAAAGTTGTTATTCATCCTAATGAATTAAAGACATTAATAAATAATTAATAAATTAAAGACAGTGCCTTACCTTAGCGACTGAGCAACTATGTTTTCACATATTGTTAAACAATGATTCACTCGATCTTTCTTGGTAGCTGAAAGTTCTTTCTTTCTAAAGGAAGAACACAATGATAATGAGTTCAAAAGTGAGCATTCAAACACTTGCTGAAGTAGTGTCTAATCATTATACAAGAAAAAGATGCACTTTCTAGTCACTCCATAAACAGCTGTACACCAACTACCTGTAGACACAGGACTCCATCTGCCAAGTGCTGCTGAGAGCACACGGACACACAAGCCAAGAAAAAATACCAATTTAGAGAAAGAATGAAGAATGAATAATTTAACAGGGAATATCCCATTCATTTCATAACTTTCACTGAGAAAACACTTGGGAAAGAAAACTGAAGAATGAAGAAGAGTAAAGGGAAAGGATGGAAAAAATGAGGCAGTCCTAGAACAAAGCAAAAATAAAAGAAACTGATACAAACAAAAAGGTTTGGGAAAATAAGCCATGAGAACAAAAAAATACCTCTTTTAAAAAGACCCTCCTCCCACATAATATCACCTTAGACTTTTTTTGTCTGCCAACATCCTGAAACTCCAAGTTCTATTAAATGGGCCATTTTGCATCTGAACTGCAATGGATGACAAAGCAATGCTATCATACACTACATTCCTCTAAAGGTAATTAAAAAGCCAGCAAAGCCCTAGTCACAGTCTCTGCCCACTGAGAATACCATCCCTACAGTAACACTTGGTATAGCCCAGGAAAGGCCAAGCTGAGTGTACTATAAAGAGAACAAAATGCACAGAAACATAGAATGTGTATCTACAAACGACAGAGAGCACAATACGAAAAGCTTCTACTCTGCAAAATGTGTTTAACATTCACTTCAACAAGATACAAGCTCTTGGAATAGCAGCTCTTCCCTGCTCCACCCCCAACAAAGGAACTGAAAAAAGAGAGCGAGACAGACTCCCCACTATGACTGTGAAATTTTATTTCAGTGTGCAGTCTCTCCTACTCCTAACTTTACTGACACAGAATCACTTCTAGGGAAGCAGATGTTACTTTTAAATAATTAACCACTAACAACCGTGGAGCAAAACCACACACCCAAAGTGTTTCACAGTGAGTCTGTTTCACAACAAGGAATTACCAGCTTCTTCACTCACATTCAGAGAACCTTCCCTTTTGTTTTCCAACTGATCATTTTCAGTATTTAATTTTCTGTCTTAGCAAAAACCAGCAAAAATCATGAAATAGCAAAACAGTGTTTCTGAACTAGAAGTTGGAAAGCAATGTGAAGAGCCTGGAGTTACATTAATAGCAGTAACACAACATTAAGGGCTAACAGCAAGTAGCCAATAAGCACATTAACTTCAGCTAACTCAAAATACAGTGGTAGACAAGTATTTTTAAAGAACTACACTGCATTGTCTAGGAACTTCAGCTCAAATAATAGTGCAGGTTTTGGAAAAAAGTCATTCTTTGCCAGTATCCCTGTCCTTTTTCTTCCATCAGGCTGGAGGTGAGGGATTCAAAAGTCTGTTCCCAAGATTTCAGTTTTTCTCACAAAGATCCTGTCATCTCACCCCAGAAATACTTTCTACTTTTAGAAGTTCAAGGAATAGCTCTGAAAGAAGACATTTTTTCTGTTACACTTTGGCACCAATTTATTTAGGCAAGCTGAATAGCAAAGAGGATCTCTTCTTGGACTTAAGACACTGGCAGAATACGAGCAGACAACCTGAACTTGTTCAAGATACACAATGTCTTTCTCTCCATCTTGAAAAAGTGCCAGAGTCTTTAGCAGCATTTCAGATCACCTCTAACAAAACACCAAATACTGCCCAAGATGCCCAACTGATTTTGCAACATCAGCACCACCAACATGAGCAGGCACCTCAGAAAATTATTAAATCATTTCAACTTTCATGATAATGTTACCCAGCGTTCCCAACCTCTTATGAGCAGCATTTTCAGTACACATTCAACCCAAAACCAGAACAAGCACATCTGAACTTGCCCATAAGCTCACTATTTCAGATACAAGACACATTAAAAATACTGCTGACAAAGGCTACTTTTAGAATAAAGTTCTTTATCATCTACACGTAACATAGCCCCGAGCAAGGCAGGCAGTGATGTTCAATACTTCTCAGACTAGTAGAGATCAATCTCTTGGCAAATTTCTGTCAACAGAGAGCTCAACTAACACATTATCTACACCATGCTGAAATAAATAACTTCAAAATTTTAAAAGGCATGGCTAGAAAAAATATAACTTCCAAAAAAATAATTTAAAGAAATGAAAGGTGGAAGAAAAACACTTAATGTACATTATGTACGTGCACATGTTTTCTGTGCCTACAGAGGGAGAAGGCTAACAGAACAGCATCCAGAGAGAAAACACATGATTTTTTTTAGTTTAAAAAACCAAACAAAGCTCTATTCAGAAGTATCATGAAGTCCACAGGCAAACTGCTGATGAGCATACCCAGGGGGGCAACAACAGCATCACACATTTGATGAATCAATCACACATATCTGATGAGTAACAGAAGGCAGGAGATATTGGAAGCAGCACTTATTAACAGGAAAGCTCCATCTCACACACAGAGGAGTTTAACCTCCTGAGCACTTTTACAAACCAGGAAGATTAATAAACAACATAAGAAAACCAGCAAGCCCAGCTAATTTTGCCCTCTGAGTCCTGATGAGCTGACTACAAGGAGATGCAGCTCACCAATGCTAATTTTTATTAGACTTCGAAATTAAGAATATGTGAAGAGTACAGAAGTTCTAAAGCTGATCCAGTGATAAGAAAAAGGGCCAAACCAAATGGTTTTGACATTAATCTTGAGAAAAACAACATGAAACTAAAAATTATTCTTTAATAACAAACAGAAATGTGAGTGGATCAGGAAATAAATTCAGTCCAAATATGGGGGACACTGGAAACAAGGTGTAGTAATACAGGCAGTGGTGGATTGTAAAATTAACTAGAACTGGTCTACTACACACTCTAGATGTGATAATGCCAAAAAACCATCAAGGAACAGCCACTGACAAGCAGTCAAACCAATCTACGACCACAGCTTTTGCTGTACCTCTTGCTGTAAAGGTAATGGTCAGAATCTAATGTAAAAAAAAAATTAATTAAAAACAATTACAACAAGTGACTATTAGAATAAATTGACAAGAGAAAAGGTAAAGAATCCACTTCTGAATTCACAAATCAATCACTGAATTTTTACAACATACTAGTAAAATTTTAAGTTAGTGGGAGCTTTGTGATCCAAACAAAACATCCAGTTTCAAACAAAATTTAAGAGTCTGAAAAGCTAAAAATGAATAAGGAAGAAAATTAGTTGCCTAAGCAGAAGTGTATAGAAGCAATATGACAGAGAGCTCAAGTTACGTTTACATAGAAGTGGAAAAAATCCCCAACGAGATGAGAGAGAGGGGACCAGAGACTGATATGTGACTGTAAGGCATAATACAAGCATAACACATGATTATTGCTGATTAAAATCTCTTGAAGCAGAAAAAGCTCTTACCTTCTTGGTAAAAGCTTGGATTTGGTTATTATTTTAATAAAAATAGCCAGGATATCTGTATTATCAAATGTTCCGGAGTCACTGTCTTACAATAAAATGAAGAAAGCTATAGATACCTGCTGGGTAAACAATTAATTCTTCTCTACCCCAATCTCTCTGATCTTAAAACTTTTCATAGCAGGAGACACGTCTCAGTAGGCTGATAGGAACTTACCACACAGAACTACAAGATATTTAAGTGTTATTTACATAGAAGCACAACTAAGATGAACACTTCTCCCCAAACACAATTTTCCTTCCCAGTCTATTACAAGTAAGAAAAAATAAATGCAAATAGTATTGTGAATTACATTCAAGATGTCACCTGCTATTTCACTAAAAGTTTGGGAAGCCTCAGCAAAGGCTGCCACAATAGCTTTTCACTGGCTTTTATGAGGCTCAGTGCTGTCACTGAATTTGTACAGTTCCTGGGGGCATACAATCCCATCAGCTTTCTGAAAGCAGCCTATTTTTAAACACAAAGTCAACAAGGACAACTACAACACTAATTTTTTAGCGTTTACAGTAGAATATGCCTAAATTTAGACCATCAAACCAAGCATAATACCCTTCAGCAAGCATCACAAATAATTTTCAGGATTTTCTCTTGAAATACCACAACCTCTCTCACCAGTAACTTTCAAGACAGAATTTTTCAACTGCACATAGGAAAGACTGGAAATAGATGGTCATCCATGTCACACAAAATACTAGCACCAAAAAATGCACAAACCCTGCAATAATTAGCCCCTGCAGACCAGTAAGGCACCTAAAAACAACTAGCTCATGAAAAAGATGAGCTTTTTTCACCTATTAAGCATCAAAAATGTGAAAATGCATTGTGATTGTTTGAGACAACACTCTCCAAAGAGAAACAGCACCAACCGTGATAATTTAGCTGGCAACCGTATCAGAGTGTGCAGTGGGAGCAGGTGGCCAAGAGCCCAGTGCCACTGCTTTGCTCCCTCTGCCAATGCCATAGGAAACTGCCAAGTTAGAAGTTACCTGCTCCTCAACCCTTCTGCTTCTCCCATCTCCCCAGCAGCAGGAGAAAAAGCAATAGTGTGACTCATGTCTTTATCCAAAAAAACCTTACCACCTTCACACCTGCTCAATAAAAGCTGGTTTTAGAGGATGCAAATGCAAGGGGCAGCACCGTGATACTGAACAGCTCCTTGCCCTGGTTCCCCAGTAATGCCTCTGAGTGGAAAACCTGAGTATCTTATGGATCTAATGAATTTGTCCCTTACATCTAAGAAAGGAAAAACGTATTAGGAATATTTAAACTAACTCCTCTTAGGTCTCTGTGCAGCAAGTCACAGCACAAGACTTTAAATTAACTTTGTCACAAAGAGATATCCACAACAACTCCTTCTGAAAGCATCAGAGTTCAGACTTAACTCTACTTAAATTTTCAACTCATAAACACCAAAACTTGTTTTTAACTTCAACGTGAACTTTCAGGGCACTGTTCTGATAAGAAAGAAGAAATCCGACTGAACAACAATCAACACTTAAAGATACGGAAAGTGAATTACAGAGTGGAAGAAATTTCTCTTGCTCAGCCTGGAATTCTCAATTCAAGAAAGCTGTACAATCACCAGGAGAGAGTTCAGAGAAAAGACACTCATGCAGAAAGCGTCAAGCACAGAAAAACAAGGTCTCAGAGAAAGCACTTCAGGAGTTATCAGAAGAGAAAATGCTGAAAGTAGTAATTCATTCAAGTTATGCTTAAGGGCCTTTGTCCTCTCTGCAGCAGTATACTAGGTGCAAATAAAGTTTTCCTTCCTAAAACAAGCCTGTGAAAGCCACACAGCATTGCTGTACCTCCCGTTCATTTCCCGCACTGGCGAATTTTCAAACGCACTTGCCCCAAAAGTTACTCCACGCCTTAACTTCAGCAGAGAACCGACAGCAACACCCCGACACTTCTGCGGGAGCCGCCGCCCGCCAGAGACAGGGCAGCGCCCGGGCCCGGCTCGAGGCTGTCCGCGGGACCAGAACCGGGGCGGCCCGGGCCGGGCGGGATGTCGGACACGCGTGTCGGGAGCCCCCCAGTCCCGGGCGCGGGTCACTCACGGTCTCTGGAGCGGCTCCTCGGGGAGGGCAGCCGGGCCCTGCTGCTGCTGGAAGGAGCGCAGCGACTCGAAGGCCTTCGTCAGCTTCTCCATGGTGGCCATGTCCGCTCCGCCCGCGCCGGCGGCACCGGCCCGCGCTCCGACCCGCCCTGTCACAGGCGTCTGGCGGGTCCGAGTGCTGTCCCGCTGCCGCTGGCGCTGCCCCCGGGCTCGCTTCCGGCGCTCTGCCGGCGCTCTCGCGGGCCCGGGCCCGTCACAGCCGCGATGAATGGGGCGGGCGCCGCTCGGGGCCGCGGGCACCTCCCGTCCGCC
>VZRV01008876.1:517050-587488 GCA_013398115.1 Falcunculus frontatus
CGCTCTGACCAATCAGAAGGAGGCCCCGACCCTCGCCGCGTGCCAAAGCGGCCGGGCACTGCTCTGCGGCGCCCCCTGCCGGCAGCGGCGGTGGCGCCCGGGAGGCCGCGGTGCCGCGCTCGGCTCCGGCGGGGCCGGGAGGTGCCAGCGCCGCCCCTGGTACGGAACCGGCCCTGGGAGCCCTTGGCACTGCCCCGCGGGGAGCCGCCTCCGCAGCGGCATCGCACCGACCGCCCCCGCAAGGCGAGGGCACCCGCTCTGTGCCCGCGTGTCACGGGTGCACAGCAGGTAACGCGACAGCCCTCTCGGCACAAGTGCCGGCCAAACGCGCTACCGGCACTCCAGTTTTATTTTAGGCTGCAGAGAGACTTTTACAGGAACAGGACGCTTAAAACTTGGCCGCGTACGTGCTGCCCTTTCAGCGCTCCTCTCCTGAGTGTGGACTTGCTTTATCACAGGATACTTCTTGCATACACATATTAAACATACAGGATACAAGAGAGACAGTATAGAATATTGAAATCATTGATTCGATTACTAAACAGGAAAAAAAATCAACAGTATTGTAACGTTTCCAATTACAACCACTGATTTTAATACATGTACTTGCTAATACAGACTTTAAATGACAACTGGTAAGAACTGGCCATTCAACTTATCTCATACACACGAAACTGATTCCAGCAATAAAAATGGAGAACAGCTCTTGGAACTTCTAAGAAAATAAATTTCCAGTAATTCAACTTGGTTATTGTTAGCAGACATCAACAAATGAAGCAAAGCTCATGTCTCTGAATATTCAGGCCAACAGAAGTCATAGATCACATTCTTGCCAAATATTCACTGGAACGGTGCTCTGCCAGTTAGCTTCATTAGAATGTTAATAAAAGACAATCTATTTGAAACAGTCCTCTGAAAGTAAACCTATCCTTAGTCCTGAAAGCAATTCAACTTAAAGCAAAACCTTATTTCATTATAGAAGTGCTACAAAATGTGAGCTTTTAAGGTAAAACCAGTATTTTTCCCGATTATGTTATGATAAAGCTTGCAGACACGTTTCTCTGGAACATGTGGATGATCATGAATTTTTTATTTAGCAAATGATACATGATAAAAGATGACAGCAGCGCTGGAATGCTGCACACACTGTGCATGTGCCACTCCACACCTTGAAATAAACTTAAGCACATTAAAAAGAGCATAAGCTCTTATCAAAGATTAACCAAGGCAACAACCAAGTCAGCCCTTGCAAGCCTGCTTTGAAGCTTTCGATCAAATGTGTGCCAGTCCCCTATGGGCTGCTGACTCACCAGCAGGAGCGCCAAGGCAGTGCCTGCCCACAAGCTCGCTGCTCTTTGTTCTCCCTGTCCTTCCGAGCTCTATCGGCACTGTGAGGCTCATTAACTGTGAGCTGAGATAACTGGAAGATAACTCCGGGTATCAGGTTTTTCTTTGGTGAGTACCTTATCGGTAGGTTCTCCCAGTCCAGTCCAAACTGACTGATCCATGGTTTTGCATGTATGGTGTCACTGATCTGCCCCACAAACACCGGCAGGGGCAAAAATAAATGGGTGTAAAATAGGCAAGGGGCAAGAAAAAGCAAACCAGGATTAGAGAACAAGCATTTTTGTAAAGTCGGCATTACCTCAAGGAAAAATGAAGTTATAATTAACAATGCATACCTAAAAGACTTTCTGACATTTAGGGGATGACAATGAATTAATCTCAGGCTCCAGGAGAAAAAGAAAAGAAACATGCTCTTACCTTGCCTCTAAGGTTACCTCTTGATTTCATATTTTTAAGAACAGGTTGGATGAGCATGTCAAGAGTATTTTTCACCCTATCTGGAAGTCCCACTTTGGGCAGCATTTCTGCATTTCCATGAACAATTCAGCAGGTAATTGGTACTACTCCATGAGACTGCTGGCCCATGTGGTTTGGCATATGCACGGATGATCTGCAATATGTCACTGCACGGTTGTATCATTGTTAAGGTCATTTAATTTGAAGCTCTTTTGTAGAGCATTTGGGGGCTTTGTCCTTCAACTCATGTTATAAAATTACAATAAACGTGCTAATAAAAAACCAGCCCATCCTGATAATTGTCTTTTCACATGGAAATTTATGCAGGAATCTAGATCCAGACCATGAGATAAGGTATCAATTGAGCCAGTACAACAGAACTAGGGCACTTTTTCCTAGATTCGACTATCTTACACTGGTAAAAAACCTTACAGTATGCAATAGACATTCTCTGCTTCAAGAAATTGCAAATTTTTTTTTAATTACAATTTTCCTTTTTTTTTCTATCCCGGCTACCACAACAGACATGGTAAATAAATCACATTAGACAGTAATACATGTGGTTGAGATATGTGGCAGTGTTTTGCTTTTATTTCAGGAATTACAATGCTAGAACATCCAGGAAAACAGCTCTCACAAGAACAGTCAGTGGTTTGGAGATGCTGGAGCTAACACATCACATTTAACAGTCAGCTTCCTATGCTTGCAAAGAATTCTGGTGTTTTGGACACAACTGGTTCATGAAAAAAAGTTACCTACATCTCATGTGCAAAACTTAAGTTACACCACAAGAACAATTATGAAATAAAAAAGAATTGTTCATTCAGCAGAAGAGACATCATCATCACCAAAATAAGCCAGGCAAGTAATTCAAATCAAAGTAAATATGACTTTCCAATAATTCAAATTTCACTTCCTAAAGAGAAGTGTTTTCTGAAAATCTATACTAAAATGAAGATGATAATTCCAATGTTAGATTCATATAATGCTAAACTGTAAGCCATAGAAAAATATTACTTTTGACTTATTTTAGTAACTTGTAAACAAGTATTGTTTGTACAAATGGCAATGAAAAAATTCTTACATCAGTATAGTTTGAAAAATAATTGAAGCGCATTCTACAAATGGATTGTTAGTTCATTTTAATAGCTTCTAGGATTGATTTATAAACTAGATGATTTTATTCTGATACGGAGATAATTCTCTTTCATACTCAAAAACGTTCAGGACTACTGTTTTAAGAATGGTTTGGGGAGAAAAAAAGAGACAATAGCTATTAAAGGCTAAGGTTTGCCAATAACACTCTTGTTGTTACAGAAATACCGCAGGTTTTTTCCTACTTACTATTATTTTTAAGTGCTCATTTTTTCAGCTGAGACTGTTTTGTTGTTGTTATAATCCAGGAACAACACCATCTCTATTATGAACATACCTCAGGGGGCAGGGGGAAGCTGACAGCTTTTTTAATAGAAAAAGCCAACCCTGAGGCATGAAGATTCTATTCTGCTGTTCACAACATTAAAAAGCATTAAGTAAACCAATAAGACACTGGTACATTGTTTCACAGTTTCTGAATTTTGAGCTAAATAGAGAGATTATGAGGTACACACAAGCAGACATGAAGACTTACATACACAAATGCTCGGAAACACACGCCACAGAAAAGGAGGGTTGATCTCATGCAAAAAACTCCATGGAATTCCATACATCTTTCCAAATCTTGCACCAGTAGAACATTGGATTGTCTCACTGCTATTAAAGCTTTCTAACACATGGGTCTAGAGAATGAAGTCATGCTGAATTACAAGAAGTTATGCTGGCTTCCCCCATCCCACCCCAAACAGTTTCATGGAAATAAAAGGCTACATAATCAGTAAACACAATCTGTTACTGTCACCCTTCTTTGTCCGACTTTTGTCCCAAAAAAAGACTTTTGAACAAACCAAAAAAAAGAGCTAAGTTCACATTAAATTTATCGCACAGTGATATTTTGCCTTCAGGTGTTCTCCCCTCTCCTTAGCCTTTCCCTGCTTTCAAGATGCATCTCCAAGCTCCTAATAGTCCAGTAAAGACATTTAACCAATGTTAGTCACCTTATATTAAACAGCATAACATCTTCCCCTCCATGTACCGTGTAAGGAGAGTTATGCTGATTGCTGATCCTTCCAGTTCCGTGTTTTTTCTAATTTTTTAGGGGATTCACATTAGGTAAGATCTAGTCATGTGCTTGTATTTCTAGCCAAAAGGGACAAATTTATGGTAGAATAATGCCATCTTGAGATCTTGAGCCTACTGGGGAAGAACCAATCAACTAACCAAAAAAAAAAAAAAAACAAACCAAAAAAACCCCACCAAACCCATTGGAATTTAGCTCGTAAGCCTGCAAACATACTCATTCAAAAACAATTCAACAGTACTATTCTGAACTTAAGAAAAAACCTGTGAAATTAAACTAAGTAAAACTTCATAAAAACAAACAAATCCTCACTTTTTTACAAGGAGTTCCTTCATCCAAAGAAGCAGACATGTAAATAATCACTTCTTAGGAACAATTTCCCTTTTCTCCTCATCTAGCCCTCTTTCTTCACAGATTCCTGGAAAATACGTGTGAAACCACAACACTCCAAAACAGAGAAGTTGATTTTATTTTTTTTTAAGTTAAGATTCCTCTCCATCCAATACAGAAAGAAAACTTAAAATACATGATAAAGAGACTTTCAGATTTTTTTTTAATTTGTTAAAACCAATTCCTGTATTTTCTTAATAAAAATTACTCAGCTCGTGTCCATGGTATTCTTGCCCAAATTTCAAGTTACCCTACACAAACATTAAATCCAGACTGTCACCCTGTCTGTCTGGTGTTTATACAGTCACCTTTGCCTCAAAACAGCAAGCCTGAGATCTTAAAAATTTAAACCCCTTAATCAGAAAAACGATGACTTCTCCAACCACGTAGGTATTTATAAAACACTTTTGTTACTTTCCCATTTTTCCATTCCCATCTTTTTAGAGTTTTTCTATTGCTGTGGTACAAAATAAAGAGGGTCAGGTCAGACTGCCAGCTTATTGTCTCACACATAATGGTTCTAGCCAACACCCTTACTTCAGATATTTCTGTCAAGCCTCCCATCCCTCCACTATTACATCAGACCATCTTCCAGTAATTCATTCAAACTCTCTCTCCCTCTGCCAATTTCTCCCTTTGTACTCTCTAAAAGAGTAATTTTGCTGTCTTGTGTGCTGTTTTAGACTGGAGGAAAAACACGCTGAAAACTCAGGAAAATAGTCTCATTCCTTATTTCTGTGGCACAGAAGCCAAGAGGAACAATTTCAGAGAGACACCAGATGAGCCCCAGTAGGGTTCTGCAACACACTGGTTTTCCAATTTTTTCAAATTCTAATCCATTAAAACATTTGTCTTTAGAGACCAAATACTGTGAATTAAAACACCATGATAGGCTTGAATATCAAATATATCTTGTGAGTTTCTCAGAAGCAAGTGAAGTTTCTTCCAGTGGGTCTGCAGATCACAAGAGAGACCTTTTTGAGGTGGGGGGGCTATTCAGTTGCTCTGTGTGTACAATACAAGTGTGGTCTGGTTGGTGCCCTAGAGATTTGAAAGGAAAAAAAAATACATGCACAGTTGAGACAAATCTTCAGAATACAGAACAAAATAGGAAACTAAAATCATGTCTCCAACTCCAAGGGCATTCCATCATATTTCAAGTACCCAACTCAATTTTGAAAACAGAAGAGGCTCTTAATGGAATGTGCTCTTTAAATTGACTCTCATACCCAGATTAATAGTTTTACTGGAAACTTTACAAAATAAAAGGTCTGACCTACTGTGAGTCCAGAAGAATGGAAGTTTGCCTGGCTTTCAAGCAGCTTTTGTCAGTTTTACTAATGAACATCAGGTAATCATAATGACCTTCAATACCAGCTCCACATCTGTATTAAGCAATCATTAAAGGCATGTTTTAATGTTTCTGTTTTAAAAGGCTATATGAAAAAAATATTTACATAATTAAATTGAATACTTAATGCTACCTTGTCTTTCCCCCAGTGGCAGTGATTGCTGTCAACCCTAGAACATTGCATATTACAAGATAAGCAGAGAGGATGTTAGTAAGAAGAGCCCATGCTTTGTTTTTTAACCCATTATAAAACTATAACATCCTACATGGAGTTAAAAACAATTTCATTTACAGAAAATAAAATAAAACTATGTCCCCACAGGTAAAAAAAAATCCTTTCAGTAATGACAACAAAGTTTTCAAAATATAGTTATAAAATTTTGGCATAGGTCTACTTGCATGGGTCATGCCAAGAAACTGTGTTGAGAGGATGTGTAAGATGGGTAGAAAAGAGAAAAATGGGATACTTCAGCTTGTTATGGGATTAAGCTAAATGTTCAAAGTTCTCTTTATACAGAAATACAGAAAGAGATTCTACAGAGCCAGATAATAAAGAGCAATTCCTAATAGCTGGCCACAGTGCACTGAATTCCTTTTTTTTTTGTTAGCAGTTGCTTGAGAGATACATTAGGTAATAGCCCTGCCATGCTGCTGGATAATACCAGAATTATTAAATTTATCAGTACAGCAATTTTACAGTTAAGAAAACTGCTAATAAAGATCTTAATGATCAAGAAGAGTTTTACCAGGAGCATACAAAGTCAAGTTACAGTGATGCCATAGATATTATCTCTGTGCTTTAAAATCCTTTTAGTATTTCTAGACTCATTCCACTGGGAAAAAAATAATCATGACAAATCAAATACATACAGAAACACACTCACTCAGATGGCACTCATTGCTTTTTGTACAATTAAGCTTTAGTGAAAATATACATCTTAAAACAAATGAAGTACAAATGTACAAAAATCCTTGAACTCAGATAAAAAATATATATAATACAATTTGCTACAGAGATATAAAACATTTAATGTTTGCTCATCCTTTCTGATGAGCATAAAATGATTTAAAGTCTGGAGGACTCCTGCTCATCGTCACTGCAATCAGATTTAAAGCAGACCTGCAAGAGAAGACAGACAACTCAGCTGCAGAACTGATACTATTGTTTATTTGTGTATTTTATGGGGCACAGAAAGCCTGGGGGGGTGTCATCTTTTTCCAGCACAATTTACTCTGTCCTAACTAAATGCTTTGCAAAACTCAAAGGAATCCACAATCTCAACCCCAAATCTCAAGTCGTTAAAGTTTAATTAAAGTTCTTTCCTTCTTTTAACTTCACAAGACAATTAACTGCAGTCCTATTAGTTCAAAACCAACTGAAAACTCTCAAACCATATTCATTTTTTAGGACTTTTTCTCAATATATAGAACCATATCGTGGGACAGTATGAATCCTGCTGATTTATGGCTGGAAAAGACTACAGTAAGACACAAGCTTTAATTTAGATTATTAGTATACTCAACCATCCCCTTCTATTCCATTACTTAAAGTGGGGGAAAAGTGAATTTGAAAAGGTGAACTGAAAATGACAGTACTATTATACATTCCATTAGCCTTGTACCATTTTAGAAAGGTGAATTGCCAGCTGAAGACAAAAAATTTCTTCATGCAATTTTAATACACGGCCCTGCTGTGGCTACTTAACGATATGCACCTAGCAATTTCAAAATTCCATTTCTGCTTGAAAGCAAAAGTAATTCCTACCTAAGTGTTCACTATTGGAATATACTCAAGCTTCTCAAGATAATTCCTCTCTAAGTGCAGGCACACTGAGCAAGCAGAATTGTATATAACATCTTCAACTGCAAACCTTTACAAATAGTCTATTTCTTACATCCTGTAGACAGTTACAATACATAATGTGTCTTCTAGGTAGTAAATACTCAATTCTCTGAACAAGAAATTCTTCTACTAAAGAGTAGAAGTCTATGTGTAAGAAAAGGCTGTGCATTATCAGCTATGTAAAGATATATTATGTTGTTGTTTTGCTCAAGGCAATTAACTGCCTAAGATATTTAAACATTTGTTTCGTGATGCTTCTCATTTATTTTGGGGTTATTTCTACTTATTTACTTACTTATTGGATATATGCTTATTTTTGCTTATATATTTATTTATTGCTAGTTTTTACACAGGGCCTCAATTATCTCTGAAGACATAGCTGCAGCTTTCATTAAAAAAATGTAAAATATATAAGAAGCAAGACCCAAATCAACCTCTTGAGCAAAGGAAGGTCTATAGCACAGCTTTTAACAGAACCCACTACCTTTTTCTCAGGTAACTAGAGGAAGACAGAATGCTAAGGTAGGAAAGCTTCCTGGAGTTATAGGGATTGCCACAATTTCTGAAATGCGGTGGAGGGGAAAAGCCATAACAAAACAGATTTCATTAGTTTCAGTATTCAGTGAACAATTTGGTTTTCCTATCACAGATTAATATATAAAAAAATGGAAGTTCATTTTCCTATGAAAGAGAAGAAATGCCCTTACCTCTCCACTAAAAAGTCTGTGAAAGAAGCCTCTCTTTGGTTTAGGAGACTTCTCTCTGTCTGGTGACACAGTACCATCAGTTTCATATGCATTGATATCTTCAAAGCATCCCGTTTCAATCATCTTTGAAACATATGAAATATAAATGAAATATCCATAAAAGCTTTTCCAACAAGTTCCAGGTATTATCTATTTACTCTGGCTGGGTACTCCTAACACTTAAAAATTCATCAGCCAAACTACACCACTGCACAAAGCTGACACTGACTCTCCTTGTGCACTCAACCAACTAAAGAATAGCAATGAGAGCACTATCACACAGGTAAGTGTCAGGTGCTCCCTTGCTTTGTTTGCATTCTTGCCTTTCTTCTGCTCATGATGCAATAAAGGGAAGTTTTTAGAATGAGAAACTGATTTTTCTTTCAGGTATTCTGTTCATTTCAGAACAGTCCAGCCAAAAAAATGTAGTATCTACATGCCCTGGACTGAACTTAATTATTAAACATGACATGAGAGGAAAAAAAGATATAATGAAGATGGGTCTTTGGAGAAAAGCAAGGGATTTTGAAAAGATCTTTGTCTGTGTACATAGAAACAGAAGACATAAAAGCATGATTACTGGGTTCAGAAAAGACAGCAGGAAGAGTGAATGCCAAAATGTAACCAACAGGCAGGGTCAGGAGGGGGGGAGTGGCTAATGCCCACATCTAGTTGGCATTCACCAGGAAGTGCCACTGGCACACATCTGTCACAACAGCAGGCAGCCAAATGAATATACCTTGTAGAGGCAGAGAGGGCATAAAGAGGAGTAAGAAGAAATGCAGCCTGCTTTTGTTGTAAACCATGACATCAGGTAAATTATGGAATGGCAAGAGAAATTCTTGAGAGGCAAAAATTTGAGGGAAAGTTTAGTAACATTAATTGAAAGAAAAAAGAAGCACAAATGTACAATGAAATCTGCAGTTCTTCCTTGAAGAAAAGAAATCACCATCGCAAGAATTCCACAACTACTTCCAACTTTAGCCCTCTCTGCAGGGTTAGTTATTAAGCTGCAGTGCATTTTTTAATAACTAGATCATATCTGGAAGTTCAGAATTACAACACAGTATAGTAAGTATTTCTTTCTCCACGGTTCACTGTTTCTCAGTGAAAACTTTCTATGTCAAATGACACCTTTTCAAATATCCTTCTTAATGTAATGCAAAAAAGCAAAAGGAAAACAAAAGGGAATGTACTTTTTCCTCCAAATTGTTGAGAAATTGCTCATCTTTCGTGTTCAAGTTCTAAATAAAATGCAATCACACTGGAAGAGAAACTACACTAGTAGAATCCAAGACAACAGTAACTTCAGAAAGTCACACACACCTTATAATGGGGGGAAGGCACTCATAACAAGAACTACAATTTTAAGTAATTGTTACTGAGTGCTCTTGCTGAAACAGTAAAGAGGATTTGAATTGCATGCAGAAGCAGCGAAATTCTAGTACTCTATGCAGAATACTAGAATAGTCATTCACTAGGCACATGAAAAAACTTTTAAGAGGAAGTCTGACTCAACTGATATTGAACTGTTTGTTTCGAAACTTTGAAAAAGGTGAGTCTGCAATTCTGTGTTACTGTCACTTGGATACTCTATTGATACACAGGCTATACACAAACAGCTTGCACTGCACCTATTTGCTTTTGAACACTTGGAATAACATTCCATCCCTCTCCTATGAACAGCAATACTGAATAACATGTGACAGAACAACAAGAAAAAGGTGGTCCTACTGATACTAACACTGTTCTGTAAGCTGCGCCTATGATGACAAGACGCCAGACTTTGTTTACGCACATTTTACCATAGATCTCAGTTTTTAGCAAGTTGTTTATGTTTTCAGAAAAACAATTTTTCTGAAGCCTCTCAGCAAAGAAGTCTAAAGCAGAAACTTCTTTACATCTCCTAGAGAAAATCAGTATATCTTTTATTATATATTCTATACTACTGTGCTAAAGAAAATAAGCTTCTATGAAATGTACATTACCTCATTTTGCCATGGGATTGAGACACAACCCGTTACAAATTTGGAATAGAAGTCATCATCTGTGGTATCCAGGTTGACTCCTTTTACTGTTGAGAACTGCTCAATGTCCAGGACATCTTTACAATAAACGGCACGTGGCTGCAGTACAATACAAGATTGCTTCATTAAATTTTTGGATTTGGGGACTTTCTGTTTGGTTTATTTTGCCTAGATGAGCAAAAGGGAGCAAAACGTCTGCAATTTTACATTTACAATGCAACTTTACATTTACATTGCTGATCACCAAATTACACTATTCTATAAAACAGAAATACAAAGACTCCATAAGGCACCTGAGCAATTCCATCCATCCTGCAAGTCACAGAAAAGAAATATCAAAACCAGAAATAGCTTGTCTGGATCTCTTAATGGTTGTCATAATTCACTCATCTTCTGTCACCTTCCTTTCAACTCTGGAGTATTTTCTTCAAAGCTATTCCTCATTTGTTCTGCATCTGAGCTATCGAAGTGGTCTTTTAAGGGCTAAGAAAGCAGCTACAAAGCTCCCTAGAGAAATACCACTACTGTAAATTGTTTTGTGATCTCAGATGAAATGCCACAGAACAATTAGTTGTCATCAGTAGCCACAATGGCATTCTCCTGCCAATGTACCTAACTGTAAAGGTTTCTCTGGAGTTCATATGATTACTGACATAGAATTATGACAGTTCTTGCCTTTTTAGATACTAATCAAATCTGTCTCACCTACTTACATCTGGCAAGAATGGAGGTTCTAACATGTTAGCTTCCAGCCTCTTGAAGTTGATGTTCTTGAAAATAGGATGTTGCTTTACAACGGCAGCTCCCCCTTCAGTGCAACCCAGTCGTTCCCCTGGATTTTTAGCAAGTAACTGCAAATACATGGAAAAAAAATCTGATCCATTATATAATCCCACAACTAAAAAAAAAAAAATCTACATACAATGTCTTTCAGTCAGTTTATTTTGCTACTTGGACTCTTATTGTGTCAACTTATCATGTATCAAAATTAACTGGAAACCCAAACAACAACATTCTGGGAACAAATGTCTTTTCAGTAATGAAAAGCAGACCATTTGAAGATTATACCCAAAGTAACATGAAATTGATGCCATGTTGAGTAGACTTTACAGTACAGACTTCGCAGTAGGCTTTCCTTTCAGGAAATACAGACTAGTATTTTTCCTATGGGCTTAAGTAATGCACACATCTTGCATAAACTAGTACAGAAAACTTGTGAAGCTTTCTGTATAAATTTAAGAAGAGGCAAAAAAAAAAAAAAAAAGCCATTGTCTTGCTATTGTACTCCATCTATAATTACAAGTGGTCCAAGCAGTATTAGACCATTTCATTCATGTGATGAATAATCAATTTATGCAGCTTTCCTTCATCTTGGCAAAAGTTCTGAATTTCTGAAGTTTGATAACTGAACAGTTCATGAACAATCACAAACTTTCATGTGAACTAAAGAAAGGTTTAAGAAATACACTTTTGAAAATTTTTCAAGATATTAAAATAAAGTAGTTGGTCTCTTTAAAAGGACTAGAAATTTAATTTTCAAACCTCTATGTCTCTTCACCCACCATCCTGCAGATGGATTTTGCCTCCTCTGAAAACTTGTCTGAGTATGTTTCCTGGTCTTCCTTTACTCTCCGGTCAATCTCATCTCGTTTAACCCTTTCCTTATGCTTCCTGAATGGAGACTGTCCTTCAATCATTTCATAAATCAAACAGCCAAGACCCCACCAATCCGGACTGAATGTATACTTCTCGTTTTTGAGCACTTCTGGAGCTACAAAACAAAAACAGACACGCACCCATGACATTTCACTTTAAGTTGACTAATTATGTATTGGAAAAACTCTCAGGTACTCTCTTTGGGCTCTGTGCAGACATGTTTGTGTGACTCCTCTGTACTTTGAAGAAACTTCAATTTCTACACTGAGGACTCTGTTTACATCCAAGAGAAAAACTTAATTTCTTTAATGCTTAAAACCAGTATTGTTTACAAACTGGGAATGAAGTTTTCCAAAGCACAGAAAGAAACGTATTGTCACAGTAATTTGTCTGTTTACCTGTGACCTTAAGTCTCTTTGAATCTCAGAAAAAAATCAGGCGAATTCTTAAAGTTCTGCCTAAATCTAGAATTGTCAGTTAAGTTTATCAGTAGGCTTATAATTAAGTACTAACATCTACAAATGCATATTATAACCTTTCTTCTTCCCATAACATGTTTAGTAACTAATCCAGGTCCAATACAGTTCTTACATTCATAGAAGCAAATTTTCTGGTAAAATGTAACTAGCAAAAGATGCTTTACATACCCATGTAACCAACAGTCCCAACACGTCCTCGTACAGTTTCACCTTCTGGAATCTGCACAGCTAATCCAAGATCTGAAATCCTGATATGTCCTATTTATGTTAAAATAAATTATACAGTCAGCAAAAATAATACAGTATTATCACGTTTAAAACAAAGAATTTCTATTGCACACCTCATAAAAAACCCCACAGCAAAGTATCAAAACATTCATATACTCATAGCACTAAGTTTATTTAACTTAATTAGAAAGGAATGTTTTATTGCTATTCAGCTTCTCCTTAAAAATGTGAAGAGAGTTACAGATATAACTGATTTTCTGAAGGTCATACAAAAATAATTCGCTCTTAAGCACTCTAATTCCTAGCTTTGGCATAGGCTACTGTTCTTGGACCAATAGAAACACTCATTTCAGATTTTTGTATCCATGCATCAGACACTTGTGTTTTTCCATTCTGTACACAAGCACTTAGCTTTCTGACTTCTTAATAAAACTTCAAAATTTACTTAATTTATTCCAAATGTGAGAAAACTGTAGCCTGTACTGAGAGAGCTTGTTTTCCTGTAATGAAGTACCCCAATAATGCCAAACACAAGTATTTGGAATTGCTATCCCCAAATCAAGAGCAGCCTAGTCAATAACCTACTGAGAATTATTTATATTGTAACATGACAGTTCAATTCTAGGATTTCCTCTTCTCATGAATCACTCCTAAAGTGGGTAACAGCTTCTACTGCACTTCATCAGCCGAATTTCTCAAGCTGACAACCTTCCCCTGTCACGCATGGCCTTTACAGCCATAACTCTAACACAGAAAGCATCTGGCAGAAGACTGGTTTGTCATGCACTGCTCAGTGGGGAACCAGTCCAAGCAGGGCAGCGGGGATAAATCTACCCCACTCTCCCTTACATTCCCATGGACGGCTACAGTTCTTTGTGGATTGACTCATGAACTGTTTCAAGCCCATTCAAGACATTTCAAGGCAAGAATTGTATTGACATTTTAATTTAAAAACACATAAGGTACTTTCTTAATAAAAATATAAAAGTCTAGACAGAAGAAAGGACAATTACACTTTCAATTCAATTTTAAAACAATTCTGTAGAAAGACTCATTGCAGAAAAAGAGCAAAACCCACACTTATTTCTAATAGTGGTTAGAAGGACATGGGATACTGCTGTTTTCAGAAACACCACAGATTCATAGAATGATTCAGGTTGGAAGGGACTTCAGAAGGTCTCTAGTACAACCTTCTGAGCAAGCAGGCATCTTAAAGTGTCCAAGGCTTTTTAAAGACTTATTTAGAAAGCCTCCAAGAGTGGACACTGCATTACCTCTCTGGATAGCCCATTCCAATGCCCAAGTAACCTTTGTGCATACATGCTCTGGCATTGAAAAAGCTCTACACCATCAATATTAGCTAACAGCATATTAATTTCTTATGTACATGTGTTAGATAACCAGGGGATGGAGAGAGGAAGAGAAAGAGAGAGAGAGAGAGAGAGAGAGAGAGAGAGAGTGTGGAGAAAGTCCAGTACCACTCTGTATACTAGTTGGAAACAACTAAATGCTCTGGAGAGAAGCAAAAGCTATTTTAAACAGATTCAGATGCTCTTGTATTTCCCAACATCTGATGAACCCTTTTTCAAGTGCAAGATCTGAGCTCCTGAAGCGATTTTCTAATTAGTCCCCTGTGCTCTCTGGAACTAGATCAAAATATCCCTGGCAGAGAGGAAGCATTCTAGTGCAGTCCTGCAAGGCTACATTTTTCCTCAAAGAAGCCCTCAGCTTTTCGAAGACATTGCTGGAGAGAAAAATTAAAGAATGCATTTGATGTCTAGCAAAGCTTTAGCTCTTGGAAAGTGACTTCTCCCAAGCATTTTCCTTTTTGAAATTTTATCAGTCAGAACATGCTGACTTTAAAAAAAAATACTGTGCTAATGACTTCAAAAACAGTTTTCCTCAACTAAAATGCTCAGCAGTTACAAGAACAAACTTGTAATATTCATCCACAGCTTAGAAGAGAATTCCTGCACATGTTCTACAGTCAATTCAAAAGATTCTGGTAATGGCTTTCATACAAAGTCATTAAAGAGAATTAATTTGGCTTTTGACAAACAAAAGACTACAAACATTTCTTCATATCGTTTGTACTTCCTTGATTCTTTCCAGCCACATATGCATCAGGGACCATCAGACCTCTTTTAGTTGAAATGTTAAAACAGAAGTACTTCAGATTTCTTCTTACTGTCTAAACAGTCTGGTTTACTAAGTAAAATTGTGGCCCCCCATCTAACAGATCATGTTTCCATAGTTGAAGAAAAGACAAACAAAAAAAAATCCTTGTAAAAGCTCTAGTGATCTTAAATCAAGAAGAGGAGAAGGAGAAGCAAAAGGGAAAAAGTAGCCATTTTAAGGTAGAAAATTGACCCTTTTAACATTGTCATGACTAACCCCCAAAGTTTTCCCTGCTTTCTAAAAAGCAACGGCAGTATTTTCTTTGCTAAATTAAGATTAATCAGTTAGGTCTCTTTTATCAGGAAGAAATCCCTTACATTTCTGGCACAGTATTAATTAGAGGTGTAATTGCTGATTTCAAAATTAATTTTTATTTTTACTTACCGCAGTCATCAAGAAGTATATTCTCAGGCTTCAAGTCTCTGCAAATTAGACAGTAGAAATGTGAATTAAACAAAGACAAAATTATTAGCCCTCAAGTGCAACAGATTCAACAGAAGACTTCTTGGTTCTGACCAAAGCAATTTTTCCAGTTCCACCTATATACAAAAGAAAAAGCTGTGATGGCCTATGAACTCAAGATCCACTTTCCCTTAACTCTTTCATCCATTTACATTAACAAAAGCAACGCAACACTAAAATCCTATATATAAGGAACCACCATTTACACACAAATTTGTGCTCATAAGAGAAGAAGAATTCTCCTGAGGAGTATCAGCTATACAACTCCCCAGCGGTAAAACATAAGTGCTTGCTGCAGTTTGATGCTGACCCCTTGCCATATTTCACCCCAGGGCATCAAAATATCAACACAGAGTAATATTCCCGAGACTAAGCACAGGCTTAATATCATCCATTCAAACTCCATTTCTTTATCTTGGACATGCAACTTCTAAAGCTTATTAGACACTTCATCTAGTTAGGATTCTTTGCAATAAGTTTCTAGAAGTTTCCTATTACTTTTCTGTAAACATCAAAGTTTCACAAGCAACATTTTTTTAGTTATTAAATGATAGCAAGACTCAGGAAATACTAAAAGGGCAATTAATTCAGCATTGCAATTTTAGACCTCATGCATTTTTACTTTGAGAATGAAAGAAAATATTGAATGGAATTTTTGAATTCTCCCCTGTTCAAGGAAAACTGGGGGAGTCATTGAAGCGGAATGAGAAGTTGTTCTAGGATTTATCCCTAGCAGATTCTACTGAGAATATACACACACATATATATAGGCATGAAAATCTGTATAAAATATATAATGTACATTATTATTTATAATAGTGCATATAATTAGTTATAATGGATATGGTTAATGTATATTTCCTTTTTTTTTTTTGTGGTATGCATCAGTAAGCATGTGGACTGAGATATGGTCTCTTAGATTTATTCCACCATAAATGTAAGCCAGAAACAGACAAGTAAAACCCAGTAATTGGCTAAAGAATCAGTTATTGGAATAGATTATTAAAAACAATATGTATATATACAGGTATACATACAGTTGTGACAAGCAGAAGAGACTGAATAACATAAAAGGAAAGGTTTTAGGAAGAATGACTGTAGAGTTGACATTCTAAATAGAGACAATTGTTCACCAAGAAATCTAAGGGGTTTTTCCCCCCAAATAATAATAAATTGATGTTCTATAGTATGTGTATTCATGTTAAAGTTTCATTATCTCATGAGATTAACTGCATAAAAAAGTCAGAAAGATGCTCTGCTTCTCATGCTTTTAAGTCTTGACAATCCCCATGATGTTAGTAAATTGACATTAAATATAAGATTACACTATCAGAGAAACCAGGAGAGATCAGAGTTAAAACAACCAAAGAACACTAGGATTCGACATATGTGTTTGAAAGTCATCTTGTAGGCAAACAGCTAACAAGCTGGGCCTAAACACAGGGCTGTGGTTTGGGGTCTTGTTATGTTTGGGGTTTTTTTGTTGTTATTTTATATTTTAAACAATCAGTTTTGTTTTCACTTGGGTGATGTGAAATGACCTACTGGTAGCTGATGAAATCTCTCACCCCAGCTTCCCTCTTGCATGTATGCCAAAACACACTGTGGAATAATGCAAGATTGGCCAAATTCTCTAGGGAGCCACATCCAACCACCAGCATAAGCCTGATTTACTCTGGTTCTGCCACTCCCCACTCCGTGTGTCTGTGGGTGTGTGTTGGTCTTCCACACTGGGGAGGGAAAAGACTAAGACTCATAAAATTCTTTGAAATGAGTGGTACTTGGTGTTACACAGCAGAAGCATAAAGAAAGCATTCTTGGTCCACCCTTAAGTTTGTTTTGCTTGTTCTGTAATATTAACCAGGGGTTAAATGACATATGTACAGAGACAAACCAGCATTAAAATCACACAATCTCAATTGCAATGCATAAAGTTTCTGATAGTTTCATTAATTCAAAAGCAATAGTATGTTTATTGGAGGAATCTGAACTAAAAAAAGAAAGTTTTTCACAGGGACTATGACTGTTCTGTTACCCTTGTAAGCATAACATACAATGCAGCCAGGGACTTCTAGAGCCCTCTGTGAACTACTTTAGAGTGGGCAGGAATACAATCCCATACTCCTAAAATTTATTTATTTGAATTACAAATTAATTTTCTTTCTAAATAATAGTTTACTTTCATTTTACAAACATACCTTGAATTAACTTTATACTGTTTTAAAATATATCAAGCATCTAGACCAAAATTAACAGTAAAAAGACATATGAGATGAGTAATTCCAAAGGATATGCCATGAAAAGGACAACTAAACAATTTTTTTTTGTTTCTTTTACTACAAAATTAAAATATAAACTTGTTTTAGTAGGAAAGAATATGTTCAATGCTGCAAAGACGTGGAAAAGAACAAGCAACTGTAGATGACACTCACCTGTAAACAATTCTCTCCCTTTGCAAATCCTCCAGACCACAGCACAGTTCTGCAGCATAGAAAATAGCCCTTTCTTCATCAAAGCCAGGATTTCCCATGTTATATATGTGAAACTTCAGATCCCCTCCATTCATTATAGTTAATACTAAACACAGGGCATCTTTCGTCTCATATGTATAGGATAAACTAACCTAAAAATGGGCAGGGTGAGAATACAATCATTATTCATTCATAAACCCCAAAACAACTCACAGATCTTTTTTCCAATACAATTGACTTATGAATCCTTTTTCAAAGCAAAAAGAACAAAACATGCAAATAGAAAATCATTCCTGCAGAGTACTGGAAGACACAAAGGAATTCACACTAATTTGCCTGTGTACACAAACCATACACACAACACAAAAGCTTAGTGGCAGATCTATTTGGATATCACAGAGCTCCACCCAGAAAATACAGTTACTGATGATGCCCCTCAGCTGCATGTTACCTGTATAACTCTTTGTCCTGATAATGTGTGCATATGCCTTATTTTATTAGTACCTCAGGAATTATGCATTGCCAAACCATCTTCCTGAACTACAAAACCCAAAACTGCCCTAGAGAAACTCAAGAAGTCATTTTAAATCAAATGAGTAGTTTATATTCCTACCCCTGGCTTCCCCCAGGTAAGTGTATATTTCCCTGATTTATAACTTGCCAACAGTAAAGACTCAATACAACTCTTTACAGTCTTTCTTCTCACTGTACTTGAAATGTGGTGCTGATAGGCAAGGACAAAGCACTTTTTTTTTCAGGTTTTACGTAAAAGTTTTTAAAGTGCATTAAAAGTTTTAAAGTAGACTTGTGAATTAAAAAAAAAACCCACCCCATTTAACACAATGCAATACACTACAAAATTTAACTGTTTAAGTTACAAATTCATTTTCAATAGAAAAAGCTATGCTACATGATCATCTGGTAGGATCTTCAAAAGCACCTACAAAGATTACCTAACTTGTACTAAGAGCCATGGAATTCAAACATATTCTTATTTTACATTAGATAAGCAAGCTAGGTAAAAAAAAAAAAATCAGTGAAGTTTTTTTTCTTGACTCAATAAATTTATTTTTAAATGCAGTTGTCTTGGGGTGGTTTTATGGTAATACTGTATTCCCCTATCGTCTGCTTTATGCCCAGAAATGGGTCCCGCAGTGGGGGGAGAGAAGCCGAGTGAATTCTTCAGCTCGGTTTGTATTCAAGGACTCACACACACTCCCCTGCGTTCTCACTGCTGCAGAGCCGAGGGAGCACCTTCCTGCTTTTAGCCAGCCTCTTAGCTGAGGCAAGAAACTGTCCTATACCGGCACACCAAAATTCTCCAGTAACTTCTTTGTCTTCTTCTGGAACTGTTCAGCCTAGCTGTGATCCGAGAACCGGATCATCGGACCCCGTGGACCGGCGGGGAGGCTGCAGGGACGCCACATCCCAGCCTCGGACCTCGGGAGGGGCCGAGCCAGCTACAGAAAAGATCTCTGAATCCACCAGCTTTCTCCGCATCGAGGAGGTTTATTATCTAACATTACTCATTTGTTTCCTGTGCCTTGCCGGCACTCTGCTTGTTAAATAAACAGGTTTTTTTCACTTTCATCTAAGGAATTCCTTTCGTATCGGTGGCGGAGGGAGTGCTGAAACCTGTCTTCTGGGGACACATTCCTTCCAGAGCGTTTCCCCCTAAACTTGTTTCAAACCGAGAAAGCAGTACAAGTAAATAATGGCCCTAATTCAGTAATAGGTCCAAACTCTTCCTTCAGAAGCATAAATCCAATACTAAATAATAAAACTAAATAAATACACAAATCAGCTACTTAAGGCGAAGATTCCCATTTGGTGGTTTTAACTGATGTGTCCAGCTATTTATGACTTTACTTGTGACAGAGGCATAACAAGTTATCTACCCACTTCAAAACCAGTATTGCTGCAAATGCTAGACCTAGATCTTCTCTGTTGCATAAAAAACCACCATTGGATAGCAAGAAGAAAACTCATGCACAATTTTATAAAGCGATTTCAAATTAAACTTGGATCAATTACTGATTTACAGTATTTACATATGCTGAAAAAATGTTACTCAAAAATAGAAATTTCACTGGTAACTTATGGATCAATTCAGGTACTCTCTGGATTCATTTTCAATCAATTTAAGCCCAGAAGCCTTGTGAAAAATAACATTAGCATATTTATACAAAACCATAATTTACAATAGTTTAAAATATTAATGTATCTGGCCAGCAGGTTTTTCATTTTTCTTTTAGCTGGCAGTATTCTACAGGGCTTTAATACATAAAACTTACCAGAAAATACATACATACATATTTTATACACATATATTTATAAATAACTTTCACTATCCTCTAAAACAGGTACTTTAAAATCCTCTGAACAGCAATACAAAATTTATTAGTACACGGATTTTAAACCAAAGCAAAATATATTTGAAATTAACATTTAAATGGCATTTCAATTAAAAAGTAAACATTACCTGGGGAAAATTTTACTTGTTGTATCTTTGAACATTCTAACTTATTTCACTGCTTAGCAATTACAGCAACTAACAGTAATAATTTAATTTAATATAATAATATAATTTACATAATAGCATCAGGTTTAGGTATTAAAACTAAGATTTCCATTATGTGAAAGCTCCATTAAAAAGTTAATTGTTCCACATCCAAGATACCTCTTTAAGCCTTGGTACACAGCAAAGCAATATAACCCGAATCAATACACTATTAAAATGTCATTTTTATCTTAAAATATATCAGCAACAGAGTAACAAACGATATGAAAATACCTCAGGATATAAAAATCCAACTATTAAACAGAGGACAAAGATTCAGTGGCATCAGCATGCTGAAACACAGCCTAATGTTCTGGCTGTAAGTGAGAAACAAAGCAGGTGGACCAAAAAAAGCCCTGTGCACAGAACTATTGACAATCACACACAAAACACATTTATAACTGTATCAATCATTTCTCTCTACAGTCATGCACTCCCTAAATCAATTTTTAAAAGTGTTTTGTGCCCACAAGCTCCTGGAAGAGACTGAAATGAAGTAAACGAAATGAGATAAATTTCTGAAAGTAGATCAGAAGTAGATACTTACTACAAACCTACTATTCACTTTTTCTAGAATTCTTTTTTCATTTAGAGCCATTGATTCACCTTTCCTCTTCTTTATTCTCTTTTTTTCTAGCTTTTTGCAAGCATACATTTTTCCTGTCGCCCGTACTTGACAGGCACACACCTACAAAAAGAAGGATGGTGTGTTAAAGATGCTTGAGGTTTTTTAGAATTTTTATTTTAAAGAAGACTAAATTTTAGTTTCTTTTCAAACTCTTTAATGCTCTCAGAAAATTATGGTCTGTAAGCATCAATACAGAGCCTTCACTCATGAAACAACTTTAAAGGTTCACAAATACTGTAACAGAAGTAGAAAAAGTGATTATACAGAGGCAAACACATTTCTGTTGGGGTTGAATCGTTTAGTGAAACTGTGGATCTTGTGTTAATGTAACAAGTGACTAAGGTAACAGTATGTGTTGAGGACAAATATTCAGATCACAATCAAACAGGAGAAACCTAACAGTAATTTAGTAGCACGACTTCTCCTTCAACACAGGGCTCTGGTTAAAATATGTCTGGGGGGGCAGTTCAATGAATTATAAACAGAATTAATAAAATCTATAGATTTTATTTTACGTTTATGAATATTCTACATAATTAGCAAATTGAAACTAAATTCTCATTTCCAAATGAAATTTCTAAATAGAAGCAACTGTTGTCAGTCATTACAAGTTTTCTGCAGCTTTGTGCATGAGCTATAACGCCTAAACTAACACATTAAAACAGTTTGTATCGACAACAGTTTACCAGGTGATGTGTCAAATGTAGATTGATGGAGACAAGAGTTAAACAGCCTCTCCTCTTTTTTTTTTTTTCCTTAAGAACTGCCTCGCAAAAAGATACTTCTGTACTCACCTCTCCAAATCCACCTTTGCCTAGTACTCGGTAATGCCTAAATGTGTGTTTGGTTACTGGCTGCCTGATTAACAGAAAAAAACAATTACTGAGACAGGAATTACAAATGTTAGTAATCCCTCCCCACCCCGAGGTCTGTCTTCATTTTCTCTCTTCTGTTCTGACGTATTTCTGAACAAATGTTGCCTTAACCTCATGTAGAAGTACTAGAATAAGCTGAATTTCAAGTGAGAGGGGTGCTCTGCTTAGAAACGTGGGCTCCCTCATGTGGTCACCAGGCACTCCCAATAGCAGGAAGAAAAGCTGATCAATTTGGCCCTTTGCTGTCTACAGTTAGAGCCTCGTGTTCTCACCACAGTCAATTTATCACCTCCTGTTGCCTCCCTCAACTGACACACTGACATGCAGACTGCATTTCAGTGGGATCACGCTTACAATGCCGCATTTAAAAGATAAACCATTTCTGATTTCACTTTGTTTTTTCATAAAAGAAAGAGTTGTGGTATGCAAGAGCAGTTCAAGAGCCAAATTGTTAAGGTATTGATGTAGAGGAACAGATAACTGGAGGCAGTAGAGCTGTTGACCACTCTATCCTAAAACTCTCCTAAATGTGTCAGAGCAGGGCTATTACAAGGTAGTGGGTTTTGCTTTAAATGAGCATTCACTGTTAGTGCAGCTTTGTTCTCAGGACAACACACAGAGGTTCTTTTAGTGAAGAATTTGAGTAACTTCCCTAGTTTTCTTACTAGTTTTTGCTACCAATTCAGTAAAATAAAGACATTGGATAATTGGAATTTACAACAAAATCAGTGCTCAAGCACCTTAATGTTTGAATATGTGATCACAATACCCAAGGAGGCTGAATTTCAATCAACTTGTAACAATTTCAGCCTTCTGAAAGAGCCTGGACAGTCAGTATTGATTTGAAAGTCCAAACCAGTCTGAGATATATATATATATATATATATACAGAGAGAGAGAGAGAGAGAGAGAGATGTAAATCTTGCAATCTTGTAATTACTAGATCTGTATCTGTACCACCCTAAAAAACTTATTAGTTATCCAATCACCCAGTGGGTTATAATAGTAGACTAATCTGCTCATTAACCACTAATTGGACCAAGTTTGAAACAAAAGGATGACAGCATTCCCAAGAAAGATTGGTATTCCACTGCACACTTCACAGCCAAACATTTCTGAATTTGCATTTACCTAATACCACTTAAAGACTTAAGATTTACCACTTAAAGGCTACCAGACAAATAGTTCCATTGCAGTATTGGTGCTCTTGCTGTCCCATCAACATCACTCCACCTTGTCTTTCAGATCATAATTTCTTAGGCAGGCAGTCTCATTCAGCATTCAGCTCTACAGCATTTCTAGCATAAAAATCAAAATTTGCCACAAAGCAAAGCTAAATTATAATGCAAACATTATAAAAAAACTTACTTTTCCAGCCATTTCCACTGTAAGAAACGAGAAAAATACACACTCTCCTGGTAAGCTTCAAAAGGTCTTTTGCTTAGGTATTCGTGGACAATTCTAGCAGGAAAATAAACAGAAAAATAAAATCCATCCTATTCTGAAAAAGGCTGATGAAGCAGGGGGTGCTATCAATCTACCAACATGTATTCAAACATATTGACAAAGCTGTAGGCAGAAAAACATCGCCACTGTGCTCTACAATGGTTTTAACCTAAATGTCTCACAAAGTGAGTGCCTGTCATAGAAAACTGTTTCTGTCAAAACACTTGTGAAGGCCAAACTACTGCTACTTATAGGAACTAGACACTTTGACCTCTACATTTTTATTGTCTTTAAACCCACCTAAACATCAGCCTCTCAGCAGATATTTTATGCATGTATGACCCTGCAAATATGACCTCTGAAGGTATCTACAAGGTTTTACACATTCTTTGGAGACTGGTAAATAAAATTTT
The DNA here is from genome assembly GCA_013398115.1 of Falcunculus frontatus. Taxonomy (NCBI): domain Eukaryota; kingdom Metazoa; phylum Chordata; class Aves; order Passeriformes; genus Falcunculus; species Falcunculus frontatus. The sequence continues at coordinate 540,783 of VZRV01008876.1, forward strand.
ATTCTAGGATTTGAAATTGAAGTACTAAATGCCATATCCAAACTTTGAACACCAAGTACCTTATCATTCCCTTAAATGAAACACACCAAGATGGAGGTGGGGAGGGAAACAAGACAATCAAACTGTATTCAGGTATTTATTGGACAGAGGAAAGGGAATGACCTACATGAGACACTCCATTTGAGACATGTTTTACTAGGTGTTCTCACACAGCCCTTTCAATCTTATAATCTTAGGTTGTTACAAAGCATGCTTATTTCTGTTGCCAAGGAGATGACCCAAGCAGTGACAAAACCTGTAGTCATCCTTCAGACATGATCAAGCATGCCTTGAAGAACCAGAAATATTAGAAACATAAAGGCTTTAAAAAGACACGTAACACTCATAAACATGTACCATCCCTCCAGAAAAAGCCTCCCCTGCTACAACTGTGTGAAATATCACTTTGTGACTGCAGAACAAAACCAAGTTGTATTGTTTTGTGTTAACTATCACAAGTGATCCTCTAATCAGCCATCTTAATGGAACATAAGTGTTGGCCTCAGTTAAACCTATTTTCAAGAATCCTAAACCATGTAACATTGCTCAGAAACCTTTCAAGCTTCAACTTGTAACTTCATATTTCTCTGAGTACCTTCACCATGGAAGAGAAGTCACTCAAAAAGTAAGAATACAATAAAGAGAAATACTATTTAACTTACAGAATTCTTGGTAGCAGACAACAGTGTGATTTTACGCAAAAGTAGCATTAAAGAAAAAGCTCTGCAAAAGTCAAACATCTAAACCCCATCTGAAGGAAACCTAGTCTTTTAATAAATCTGTTCCAAGTTTCTTACTTATGCTCATTTCAGGGACTAAATACTTCTGTGTATAACAACTTCATCTTTCACTTTTCTTAGAAACACACAAATTTCCTCTTTTAATTCTCAAATTTAGCACTAGGGATTTTTAACTTACCTAGTACAGTCCATAAAAAGATCCTTAGAAGGGTTCTTTTCCAGTCTTGCTTTACATTCATTTACTGTTTCCTGAGGTATTTCTGGCAAGTGTGCTGCAGACTTAATAAAATAGAAAGGAAAACAACAATGAAAGCATGTATATCAATAGCAAAATTAAAAGTTTTGTATAAAAAGTGAAATTAATTTTTTTAATACAGGAAAAGGAAGGGAATGGTTTGACCAAGGAGAAAAATCAAGAAAGCCATATTTGAGCAAAATTTTTATTTATTTCCCATTACAGAACAATGCATTGGAAGTTATTACAGTTATTTACTATTTCAGTATCTGGGGAAACAATCTTGGCATTAAGTAAAATTTCTTTTTTCTTTCCATAAGTCTAAAACCAAAAAACGCAAGTCACCTATTTGGCTTGGCAGGATGGAAGTATGTGACTTATGGCAGTCCCAAAGAAATTCTCAAAAAGATGTGGCAAATTTATATTCTATTGACTTTTAAGGCATCTTCAAGACCTTTTGTATAAGATAACCAAAGCAAGAGAAGCAGAAGGAGCATCTATTCATAAAGAGCAAACATCTCATTATATACTCACAGAAAAGCTTCCATACAAAAAAAAAAGACTCTTGATAAATGCAAAAAATCAGCTATGTATGATTACCCTGGAAAACTGAAAGTAACAGAATGCTTCAGAAGAAAAAAGCATTTCACCCTGTGAAAACCTGAAGCAATTCTGAAAATTTACAGCAAACTAACCAAGGCCACACAGGAGTCTAAAAGTCTTCAGACTTCTTCAGACTACAAAACTCTGAGTTAATTTTTCTTGAGGTGTTAAATGGAAAACAAATTGTAATTGTAGTAGATATAAAAGCAGAAATCAGTCAAGTTTTCTGCTCAAGTTGATTGAGCAGAATTTTAGAAGGCAGCACACCTCTCAGAAAGACAAAAATGGGATTAACGAAGTTTGAAAGTCAATTTACTAAAAACAATGCAAGCACTTAGATCTCTCTATTTATCTGACACTTACAAAGCACTTGAGAAAATATTTCACAATATATTTACCCCATTAGTGAAGTACGTCTCTAAAACTTTGAGGCCACAGTCTATGCGCTTTTCATCTGAAGATACCTCATATTCTGCCTAGGGGAATGGAATTGAAAATTATATTATGTTCAGAGCCACTTGGCTTCTTTTACATGATGATAGGTAAAATTTATCATGAGTAACACAATACTCCTAATAGAAAAGGAACAGAAGGCTATGTAGTGAAACATGTATGAGGAACAGTCCTAGGGAAAAAACAAAGCATATGGAATTTAATCTTTAGAAAACATACAAAACCTAAAAATTGGTCTAAATGCAATTATAGAAACTGCATCCTAGAGGGCAAACTAGATCGATTACCATGAAATAGTATTTATGTAGAACTGTAGGACAGAATGACCCAGATGTAAAACAATTAAGAGTGCAATAATCAGCTTTTTCTTCACTGTACTTTTTTCCCTTCATGTATTATTCTTTGCTACAGTCCTGGGTAACACCAGGATAAAACTACTTTCTGCAAGCTTATAAATGAGCTCTAAACCAAACCCTACATCATTATTTGAAAAAATAAAACTGAGTAGATACAAATTTTTTAAGTTTTTGACTTAGTAACATCTGATACTGAGATGTAGAAAAAGAGAATTGTGCAATACAGTGCATTTTCCAGATAAACAATTGGCAGCTGAACAGAGCTCCAGAAGTAGCTACTTACAGAAAAAAAACTCCCAACTAACAAATCATCACACAGATACTATATTGAAAAACACCAAGGACTCCTTACTATTAGTAATTTTAAGGAATAATCTAGAAGCAGACATCAGAATTTACAACATTCAAAGACAACACAAAATCTGGGGAAAGATGAATTAGAAAAGAACAACGTGTATTAGGTTCATCAGCAGGGCCAACTCAATCAAAGCTTATTTCATATTTCAGAATGTAAATGCATGCACCTAGGAACAAAGAATACATGGCAGACCTCCAGAATGGAGAACTGTATCAAACAACAGTGGGGTATATTGGGACAACAATCATTAGGAACCTCATTGGAAATTCCAAGTAATTGATCTAATCAGAAGTTATTTACCTTTATAAAGAAAACTAGAACACTAAAAAATGACAGTTCAAGAATCAAATACACACACAATACTGGAAATAACAGAATCTCTGATTTCCAGTTCTGCAATTAATCACAACTAATCCACACCGACTCACCACTAAGTCATCAACATCTTTTTCTGCTGAGACATTACAGTATCACCCACTTCAGCACGGTACTCAAATCCATCAATCCAAATGCAAGCCATTATTTTTGCTAGTTCAATTCCGTAACAAAGTCTAACAGTAAGTCTTCTGCAAGAGCAGAATCAACCTGAGCAGGTCAAAAAAGTTCATCAACCTTAAGTTCAGCAGTACACTTAGCACCTTTAACACTAATTTCATACAAATAGTTAGGCATACTGTTTTAAGTGGATAGTGTAATGCAAAAAAAGTTTGAGAGATGGCCTTTCTAAATAATTCTATTACTTTCAGGGAAGTTTGAGCTGTCACCCATTCCTTTTCAACCTTGTCCCCAGCTAGTGAAATGAGTCACTAGATTGGATAACTCTAATTCCTCACTTCAACTTTTGTCACTTACATTCAATTATTTCACAACTCTCCTTTTTTAATTAGTAAAGCAAAGCTGACTCCAGACTTCTAGGCCACGCCTTCCCAAAAACTGGAGCTTACCAGATTCAGTATTCAGTACAGGCAGACAACATAGTATTGTACTACCTCGATTTTGGACTCCTGAGATAATCACACTGCTGAAATCACATTGCTTCATGTAAAAGAGTCAGAAAACTCTATTAACTAAGATGCAAGGTTTTTAAGGCTATGACATTTCATTTTTGAATTTTTTTTTTCTGAAAGATTAGGTCTAAAATTTCTTTAACATTTTAAAAAGCTAAACTAGGCAAAACCCAAGGTAAAAACCCTACAACCTCAGCTTTTTCTTCCTGTATTACCTTACAAAGAATACAAAAAAAAAAAAAAAAACCTCGACCCCCAAAAGAACTTGAACAAGCTTGCTGAAGTCCAGTGCTGAAGTCCAGTTCACAAGAGGGAATCAGGCTAACTCAGGAATCATCTATAAGAGATAGTATGTATTTTATCTCACATCCTTGATCAACAAAGCATGCTAGTTTCAGATGATGACAGTCACCAAATAAAGGTTATCTTGTTTCAGTGATTCCCAAGCATAATTCTTCACCCCGATTTTTCAAATGGAAGTTAAACAACAAATTTAAAAAAAGTAAATTGTGAAACCATCCCTTACATCAGATTACCTCAGCTATGCCAGTCTTTGTTAACTCTCAGAAGTGTTGCAATCCACACATTATAGGTTGCATATTTCAAAACAATTCAAACTTTTCAGTGAAAAAGTTACTTCTTAGAGACAGTTTTATCTGAAAAATGACATCTGTAGAGCAAAGACACCTGCCTTACAGTCATGCCTAAGATTCACTCTCTTTTGTGCTGCCAAAGATTCTGCTACTCCTTATCTGAGCTTTTAAGGATTAAAATGTGTACAGGAGTTGTAACCATTAAGGGCACATCCACAGTTGTCAGTGCATGGCACTCATTAAGGGTTCTGGCTTATATTCACTTCAGGAATGGAAGCTCCACTGTTCTCGATTTCCATTCAATTCGTTCGGTCTCCAACTGTCAAACTAGTGTCTGGAATTTGGTGCTAGAACAGCTCCTGGGAGTCACAGAAATGAAACACACCTGGGGAGTAAGCCCAATTGCATACAGATTCATTGCCAAATATAAAAATTCCACTTATTTGACAATCAAATTCCTTTTTAGCTGATCTAGTGCCTCAGTTTTTACTCCCACAGGGGAAGGAAGATACAGTGAAATGGGGGGCACGGCAATAATCCCATGTACTTCCTTACACCCTGCCTCTTTCAGAGCCATCTTGGATTCCAGTATTGTAGTTTGGGATGCATGCAAGCAGCAGCACTACCCTACTTCTGTCTTCTTTGGTCATTTGTTCTCTGAATGTAAGAACAAAAATGGCTAGAATGAGAAAACTTGTTCTTTCAGCAGCAATCTCATTTTAAGACTGTACCTTATTGCTCTTGGATTAACTGTGAGGGACAAAGAATCAAAAGCTCTGAGCTATTATTCTCTCCTCTTAAGGGCTGTTATGTGCCTGCCTAATCTTCTCATTACTTTCCTCCTCCCCAAGAGGGTTTTGTGCTGAGGATTTTTTACAAAATATAGCTGTGGGCCCACTTCCTTCCTCTCCTTGTTCTTCAGAATTAGATATCAAGATGTAAATATATCAAGACTTTTTCCCTTAGTCTCTAAAAATCCGGTTTTTCTCCTTCCATAGATGGTTCTCTAAATTTCAATTTCCATTGTATTGTTTTTAATTAGCACAAGCTGTGTAGCCTAGGGCTTCCATGCAAGTTGCAACATTTTTAAGTCTATGTTTATAACATTTTGAAGTCTGAGTATAGCAAGTAATATTCATAACACAGACATCCTTTCAGACTCTAGAAGCCAAGCAGCACGTCTTCCTAAAATTGCTTCTCTCTTTCCCATCATGCCCATTTCTGTAGCTCTGACCATACCAAGATGGCAGAGACTTTATAGTAAACATTAAACATCTTCCTTTAAGTAACAGAGACAGTTTTTTGGCATCCATCAGAAGTTACAGCTTTACAGTTGGCAAAGAGAAGACCACACTATGTTTTAAAGTATGCAGCATTAGGAAACTGAGGTGTATAGAGAAAATTAATAAAATGGTTGTGTGCTAACCCCAGTAGGCAGCTAAACCCCACACACGCACTCGCTCACTTCCCCCCACTAATAACCAGAAGGTGAGAAGTGGGAAATCTTGCAGCTTGAAATAGACAGTTTGATAAAGAAAAGCTGCAGGTACAAGCAAAGCACAGTAAGAAATTAATTCATTTCTTCCCATTGGTAGGGAGATATTTAGCCATTTCCAGGAAAGCAGAGCTTCATTCTCATGCATAACAGCTAGCTAGCAAATTCTAACTTCCCCCGTTCCTCTTTCTTCCCCCCAGCTTTCATTGCTGAGCACAGGACCATATGGTATGGGATATCCCTTGGGCTCAGCTGTCCTGGCTGTGTCCACTCCCAACTTCTTGTGCACCATCAGCCTCCTCACTTCTAGGGCAGCATGAGAAACACAAAGGCTTTGACACTGTAATCACTGTTCAGCAAGAACTAAAACATCCTTGTTAGCAACACTGTTTCAGTCTAAAACCCCAAATATAACACAAAATGAGCTACAATGAAGAAAATTATCCCAGCCAAAACCAGCACAAAAATCAAATATTTACATACAAGAATATATAAGCAACTGCCTACTGATAGTCATCACCCATTTCTCACTGCTTACCACTGCATCCAGAAATTCAATGCATCTTTTCAAATCTGGTCTGGAATCACAGAACTGTCTGAAGAGAAGTCTTCCTATTGGCTGTTTGTCACAAAGCTGATTATAGTCTCTTTCTGGGGAAAAAATAATATATAAATATCTTTATTTATTTTTACTTTTGTAATAGGATGGTCATTACTCCCATTTAAGGTCAGAAAAACATCACTAAAAAGTGAAGATTTTACATTAACATATTTATCAAGGATACCATAAATATGCAATGATCCCAAAGAATAATGAAACACTCTTCAGTCACATCTGTGTTCGACAGACTATCCCATTTACTAAAAACACATTGAATTATATGTTTGAATTTCATTTAGGTTAGGGTGCAGAAAGCAACCATACTGTGAAACAGCAATACCAAAGCAAACAGAATTGTTTGGAAAGAGGGAATACAAGAAAATAACAGAAAAGGTTAAAAAAACAAGACATTAAGGAAAAGGGTAAAATATATTACCATCAATTTATAATGCAATTACTTTTTCTAATTGAAGGTTTTGTAAATCTATTCTTTAGGAATAGTTTCCTTTAACAAACAAGGAGCTGTGATACAGCTTTTATCTTCTCATAAATTCTCCATCATATTAGAAGTTTAATAGCTTTTTTTTTGCTATTTAGCATTTAGAAGCAGGACAGAATCCTTTCCATTAACAGCACCAAACTCTTACCCTTCTCTCTCAAAAGAGTCAGACAGAGTATTTATTCTATGGGACACTCACCGATGGAGCACCGAATATCCTCACAGTGACTGACAGGGGGCAACTTCAGCATCTCTTTCCACTTTTTACTACGCCCACTCCGTTTGCCTAGAAGAAAATATGTATAATGTAAAACAAAATACTATGTCAGAATAAAATTGAACATAACACTAACAGCATAAAATTAGGTCAGATCTACACAGATGTGTCAGACTACTTTTCATGCCTAGAAAGAAATCCATCTACAAGGATTTCCAAACCAATAACAAACATGATATAAAAGAACTTGTACGCATTTTTTTCCTGTTTCACGTAAAGTCTTTTCCAACTCAAATTGGCTGCATATGTAGAATATCTCTGCAGAGAAAAGGCAAATATCTAGGTATTTTGAAAATCACAAACATCGAAGATGGAACCAAAAGAATTTTGAGAATTATCTCTCAACCATGGTAAAGAATGGAAGAAAGCAAAGTTGAGTAACAAAATACCAAGAACAAAGTTCTTAAACACATTTTTGGATAATAAAGTTGTACATAAATATTCTCTCTTTAAGGGTGGTAATAGTAGTAAGAGTAGACCCCACTAATAAATGAGAAGACATAGCTCAAATACACATCATTTATTCTACACCATACAAGGATACCAGGAAGAACTCAGCTGTTGTAAAATTTAGATATTTTCAATGCTCCAGATTTCACAGCACTAGTACTGAATTAGTATTGATTTTAAAAAACTACCACAGTATTTTTCTCAGTTTCTAAAAAAATACATCTGTGCTACATTTTCTGTTATATTGCACTTTCAGCACATTACCTTGGCCAATTTCATTTACAGAAGACATTCATACTTATCAAAAAGCAGAGGTAGACACAGGAACATATACACACTTTCAGATCCAAAATATTTCTGTGGAAGAGTAACTTAGTGCTGCAAAATATTTTAAAAGATTTTACTAAGCAATATCATCAGATGCCTTTCCACATGACAGAGCAGCAGCGAATCTGCACAGAAGCTTTCTAACCGTACCAAAGCAGTACATACTGCTAACCACAATGGGACAAAAAGGAAGGGAGTTACCCAATGTAACCTGAATAGAAACTAAGCAGCAAAGGGTACCAAACTCTTTCAAAATTAAATCGTTAGGGTGAAAGGAACTACTATCTTCAGAATAAGAAAATACTTATTTTAAAAAGCCCCTCTTTACTCAAACATACAGTTTCTTGAACCATTCCACCAATGCAGTTAGACCAGTCCCAGCTTAGTGTGCCTTGGTTCATATCAAATTTATATGATCCTTGCTAATTGGAATATTGACATTTTACTGTGCTGCTGCAACAAAACATTCTCAACTCTAGTATCCCTAGAAAGGTTAAAAAATAAGGAACAAAACACCTATAAACATTGGGTTGTGGACATTCTTTGAAATGACATCTATTTTCTAAAAACACCCAAATTTAATCTGCACTTCATTTTCTAATAATCACTTTGCAGGTCATTTGCCTTCCAAAAAGTTTTATAATACAAAAGATGGAATCTACTTCCCATCCCATATTTCAAGCAGTACCAGAATTAATAACGAGGTTGTAATTACCAGCATCATTAAAACAAACTGTGACTATTTCAACAAAATATTTTTGATCTTAAAAAGAAGTTGAATATATGCTTGAAGAAAATCAAATCACACAAAGCATAGAGCCTTTCTAAGAGAAACTGAACATGAAGAAAATCAAGAGATATTGACATAGATAGCCTATACACATACACATTGAATAACAAGGCCTGGGTATAGATTACGTGATCATGAAAAACAATGGATAGAAGTGACAGTTTCAGCCATGTAACTAAAAAATACACTAAGCTGCAAGCTCCACAGAAGTTAAATTTCTTCTGTTAGAAACTGCTCAGAAAGACTCAATTGTGTATGACGCCATACAATCAGTACTGACCAAGAATGATAAAGTTCATATCAAATTCATATCCCAATGATGTCTGGAAAATGTAAAATGAACTGTGACATCTATCAATATGTCAGAATACCATCTTTGACAGTGCTTCAGAATACCATCTTGTGAAGCACTGTCAAAGAAAAAACCCAACACATCCCAACCCAAAAAAAAGGAGATGATCACTGGTGCGTTATACTTCAAGTCCAACACAAAAAGTGCTGTATTTTGCCCAAATATTTAGCCAGTTACTTATGATGCGACCATTATGAACTTCATTTTACAAAAAGGGACCACATGCTAGAATGCAACTGAATCCACCATCCTACAGAAGTCAGTAAAGGCTACATATAATTTATTAATGATACACAAGAATCAAGTCCTTAGCAGTATCAACTAAATCAATGTGCTCTCACTTTTCTCTGAACTAAATGTTGTTGTATTTACAGCAAACGCACTGAAAAAGTCTGTAGGTCCCAGTAACATAAAGAGCCATTTCTGGTAAAAGTTATGGCAGGAGGCCAATTTGTTTGTCACATTATTCCCTAATTGCAAAATCCTTTTCCATTTCTGAGGCAGTTTAAAAGAAGTATCAAATCAAATTATAACAGTTGTGGTTTGAAAGTGTCTTAATATTGATTTCAGAGCTTCTATTCTGGATCTCATTCTAAAACACTTCAGATAAAATTCTTCCAGAAAGACCAACAGCTCACTTTCCAACAGAACAGCGAAAAAGCCATTAGGTTAAGGTGCTTTCTGGTTGACCTCTGCGGCACAGATGAATTACTGCTTTTGCCTCTTTCAGATATAATCATGGCTAAGAGCAATGTCCAGCTTGAAGCGACTCGTCTTGTACTAAGAGAAGGGTGGATGCATCAATATACCATTACAGTGAGCAGAAACTTCAATTACATTTTCAGGTACTCAAGAAGCTTACCTTTTCCTCCTCCCCAAGTTACTTCTTAAGAGTTACAATTTCAACATTTAACTCTTTTCCCACTTTCGCTTCTTAAAAAGATACATACTAAATTCAGTTAGATAATTGCACTAGAATATGGTACGGGCAAAATGTTTAGATGTTTTATTTCAACTTTCTTTTTTAAACTTCAGAGAAATATTTGAGAAATGTATGTAAGGCGATGTAGTTGGCTTATTCATCAGTAAAACCACAACTAGTTGCAAAAAAAGAAACTGCTGTGGCCATAACCTATGTCAAGAAGTAAGAATATCTTTTAAGTCCTCAGATGCACTTCTCACAGCCACAGAGATCTTCCTTGCAGACCTGATCTGCAGACTGACTCTCCATTTCAGTGAGCACAGTGTTCACCTAACATTATTAAGTCAGTTTTCTTTGACACAAAAAATTTGGATTCTGTCATGCAGAATCCTGCTTTACTGGCTCCTACTGACACTGAGATTCTGGCATGGAGTTTTTTGGGGACATCTGTGCTTCAGCTCTCCCTGTGCAGGGCAAGCACCGTGTGTCTGAGGCTGAGAAGCACCGAGAGGCTGATCACACAGCTCTGTAGCACTTGGGTGCACGATTACTACAACTTCTTTCTTGCAAAACTGATTCCACAAACCAGACTGTCCGATACCAGCTGAGAAATTCATACTAGACCACACCCAGATAAGCTCTGAAAGCCTAAGACTGCAACAAGATGACAACCTACAGCACGCCTTTAGTGTATAAATCAAATCAACTGGTTCAATGAAAAATGTAAAACGATTGATGCAGGAGCTCTACATCATCTACACTGAGATGCATGAAAATAAGCCAGGTACATACACTGCCTTAAAATACGTCTTTCCCATAGCAGAGGCAGTTGCAGGCCTCCGTTTCCTAACAGATTTAAAACTCACATGAATGCAAATCTTCTCCTAGTTCCAGACACATTTTCCTTCAAGCCACTCACAATAAGGATTAAAACCTTTCACGAAAAAAAATCAAAGCATTCCTGTTTAACTATGGCCTTATGCTATACAGACATTTATAAACACTGCCCACTGAGTAACAAATTTTGATTTTATGTCCTTACTGGGCAAGATCCACCTTAAAGACATAAAACAGTGTGGAATTAATACCTCAGGTCCTCAGATCAAACCATAACACTGGAATAGCACCAAGTTCAGATTAGAAGACAAGCTCACACATACCATCACTTGCGGAAGGCTGTCATGCTTTCAGTTCTAGAGACAGCTCATAAGGTTTGGGGGGTCATCACACCCTTCTCCATTCTGCAGGTCAGATATATTTTCTGATATCTCTGTTCCTTCAAAAACAAGCCTGGCCACAGCTTAACAACTACATTAAACAGAGTGGCAACACCTTTTTATGGAGAAAGATTTTTTTTTTCCCCCAGACATACGATAAATACAATCTGGCCAGTTCTCAGTAAACTTACGAGAATCACCTGGCTGAAAATTCAGGTTTCAGCACAAGGTTAGCACCTAACTCACCAGCATTACAAAGGCCAAGGTACTTCTGAATGCAAATAGAAGCAAAAATGCAAGTAGTACAATAAATAAACAAAAGATATCTATAGATTACAGATTGTTATGGTATTTATAAGATAATAGTCCTTATACTCCTGGATTCAAGTACATGGAGTTGGACTTCAGCAAGGTAATACTTGAGTGCTCTTGCTCATCTGACTGGCAAGACCTTAACACTGCAAGCAGTTAAAAGCCCAGCTCTCTACGTGAACATTTGTGCCGTTTGTTTACGCGCACAATCATTTATTGTTCCCACAGCTATAACCACTCGAACAACTGGTTCTTCACATGGGCTCTCTATCCAGCTCCAGTGATCATGTGCACATGTAGGAATGCCAGTGCACACACGCTGCACAGCCTCTGCACATCACCAATTACGTGTGGAACAGAAAGCTTGTATCAACTCAAATAAATATAACTGATCTGAACCACAATTTATTAATGTATTCTCGTAGTCAATGTAACATCTGTGTATACATTTCATTTTGAGATGTCTATATCAAATCAATGAACAGGGTTTACTAGGGGGAAAAAAACACCAAGAACACTGCAATTTTACAGTCAACTCAACAAACAGGGATCTTTTTATCATGCTAGTACACCAAGAGAGCAACAGGTATTAAAGAAATAAAATTCTTTTAAGCTGATTGTGAAGCCTCTATTGTAATTGCCACATTTGAAATAAGCAAAGCAGCAGCGTGTATTAATAACTAGACCTCTCGTGTCGAGTTTATTTAGTAAATGTAATTATTTAAGATTCCAACATGCCCCCATGCATTCTTCTTACAGTTCATTAAATAAAGGACAAAAAGGCAGACGTTGTGCATAATTCTGTACAAACACAGGAAGACATGTTTCCTGCCACAATGAGTTTACAGCAATTTAAAGCACAATGCAATAAGAGTGCAATAGAACATAGGAGGCAAAGGAGGGAAGAACTGACAACAATTGAAAGCAACTACAAAAACTCTCGGCACTCTCATGTTAAAGTGCATACTTGCTGCTGGTGGACTTTCTGGGTATGCGTGTGCCTTGCTTTTCCCCTTGTACATACCCTTGAAATAATTAAAGAATTTAGTTCAGTTCAATAGCCAAACTACAGTGATCTGAGCAATCTCTACAGAATTATCTTCCTAGTTACAAACACACACGAAACAGGATACCTTCCTTGTATCATCAACACTATACTGAATAATTACCTTATACTGCAAGAAAAAGTGGGATTTATTTTGCTTGCAGAATTATTCCAATTGCTTTCAAGCCTAGACATATAAAAATCACTATTTGAGTGGACTGCTTATTTTCTGTGAAGAGTACTTCATTAAGACAATTTCAATTCTGAAGCTTGCAGGATTCACTTAAGCCAAACTGTGACCACATTCCGCTACTGAAAGGTTCCTTCCTTCTACGCTTATCCTTGGACAGCACCTAGCAATTATCAAATCTGCAGGAGCTTACTGATCCATCTGAAAACTAATTTTGGGAAGAAAACCCCAAACCCAAAACACCCAGCAACATAAGAAAAAAACCACCTCAAAAACCCACACACCCTAGATTGGTTCATGGATCCAGCTGGAAACTACCTCACCCATTCTGCAACCACAGGCTAGAACCATACAACCAAGAGCTGCGGGAAAATTTGCTTGAGGCATGACCTTAATTTAGCCAAAATCAATCATGACACAGAGGATACTCTATGCCTAACAGCAGGCCCAATTCTCATTCCCGAACTGCTCCTGCCATAGCAGTACAAATGAATTTTAGAGTGGATGCAAATGGACCAGGTATGTTTAAAATGTACTCTTGGCATGGATCCTCACCTGGAGTAAACTGCCACTGACTTCAAAGAACAACATATCTACCCTTTGGGTGTATTTTTTTGAGACTATTACTTTAGGCAATGAAAAAAGAAAGGCTCCTAAGCAGTTTAAAACATACAGGGATTAATTTCTTTCCTTCCCAACATAACAGACTATGTGTGGGATGCTGAAATGAATTTGGGGCTTACATATACTCAAAGGATTTACTGAGAGTGACTGAAAAAAAACCAGAAGATATAAAGAGAAAAGTGAATATAAAGTAAAAATTGAGAGGGGAACGTTTTTGGGGTTTTTTTTTCCCAGAATAACCTTGTTTATATTTATTATTTCTCTCCATTTATGGGACAAATTCTTCAATTTCCTTCAAGAGATACTAATTTCAAATATTCTTCTGCTGGGAAAAAAATGAATGCGTTAATTCCTCTGCTCTTGTACACAACTAGAAAACATATTTCTCTATAGCTATATACACTACTCTTTTACACATAAAGATATGAGTAAGGAGAATGTGGAATAGCTGGTGTGAAAGCTTGCAATCTCAGTTCATACATCACTATCACTTAACACTTACCTCAGTGTTAAGTGTATCAGAGTTCTGTATCTCAGTTCCTGCACTTCAGCACTCATAAGATCAACTTTGAGTGTGCTTTATAATCTATTGTTTTTCTACTGAGTCACTCGTGCTTGTTCCACCATTGGGTTCACCTTAAGAGGAAGTCTTCTCTTTTTCTTTCCCACATACAGGTTTCTCTCAAAAACTAACGTATGCACAAGAGGGAAGAGTTGGACTGACACAGAGGACCACTTAACCCAGGGAACTGGGACAGGGAATCCCAAAACACCTTGCACTGCATGAACTGCGGTTCTCATCCGAAGGCAAATCCCTCCATGGACAGGTTAGTTTTCAGCACAAGCAAGTCAACTGAAAAACCGGACAAGGAAAGAAAAACTTCCAGTATAGCTCCTGACTCCTAAATCTTTCATCCACAAAGTACCAAAGGGTACTTTGTGTCATCATAACATCTAGTTGTAGGTATATTCCAGAATCACATACTATGTTATCACTAACACCCACATGTGCAAAGAACTGGCATATGATTATTTACCAAGTTGATTTAAAAGAAGATAAGGAATCCTGATGGCTTCCCTTCTTCACATAAAGAAGTGCTGCAGTTGCTACAGAGACATTACAAGTCTTTAATGAAAAGAGAGAGGCATCTATTAAAATGGTGTTTTACTAAAAGCTGTGAACATCCTCTTATAGACAAAATTTAAAGTTTTGAGGCTGGGGGGAAGCTGGGGTTTCACACGACCTGAAAAATGGAATTAGTAAACTCCTATAAACAGATGCTATCCTCATACAAATTGAATTAGAAGATCCATGCCTCTAATGAAATGAATCAACAGTAAGACTGTTAGTGAGAAGGTAGAAGGTAAGTAGTCTAGAAACAGACAGGAATAGCACTTTATTGTTATCGTATAGGAGAAGAAAGTAGTAGGAAAAGATTCATTTTACCTGAGTTCCTCCCTCTCTAATAACATAGAGCAAATTTACCCTCTACACATCAAATCATATTTAAATGGTAGACATGAACCTGGCTGTTCAAGCTGTGCTGATTCTGCACACCTAAAAACGTAAAATCCAAATGATATTCACATCCTAACAACACTCACATCCAAAAGTATTAGAGTACCTAAAATTAGAGGAAAATTATGTGTACAAATCTGGGATCATGATTTTGATTGTTAAGTCTGGTTTATGTGCTCAGGTAAGATTTGGTGTTATTTACTGGGGATTTCTGAATTCTCATTAGGCATCTGCCATGCTCTTTCACCAGAACCGGACAGGTACACAACATCTTTTATTCAGTTTCTATATTTGCAAAATGAAAATTACATATCTCTGGGGTTAAAAGACTTTGTAAGACATATTCAAGGGTACAATCTCTTACTACTGTCATCTTTATCAGAAAAGAGTCTCAAGTTAGACTGAGACTGACCCACACAAGCCATAATTAAACCTCACTGATTTCTTTTGACATGCACTGCAAACAAAAAATAAGAGCACAGTAGTTTACATGTTATTTTATTTGCTGTTAAAACTGATATATTTATCCAGGTGAACACCTGTTACCCACACTGAGGAGAAGGACTACTGATGTGGCTCAAGCCTGTACATGAAAATAAGTGAAGCTGCTATTGTATATTAGCTTTGGATTTTACTTTCTTCCACAAAAAACAGTAATTCCACACTTTTCCATGCAACTCTCCATACTCTATACAGTGAGATAACAGAAATGTGGGAAGGGAAGTAACTTGAAAGTCTGCTCTTCTGTCCCAGTTGTGAGGCCCTTTTAGTAAAGAATATATTTCAGTAAAACATCTATCTCACACACTAACTTTGCAAATTGCTTTGCAGTCTATCAGGCATACAAGAATAGAGCTGGGACAAGGATTTTATGGAATGGTCTTGACAGATGGAGTAAACCACACATTCCCAGACCAGCCAGAGCATGCAACAGACAGAAAATACTTTCATTTCAAAAAAGCGTTTTGAAAAATATGACATAAAAAGCACCCCATGCACAAGGATTGAGACCTGAAAAGGTAAAAGACCTTCTACCAATTGATCAATTGAGTACTAAAGTTTCAAAGCCAGAATTCACATTTTTTGTGCGTGCTTACGCAACAGAGCCCAGGCCAATTGAAGGTACAACGAGAGTAATGGATTATTACCATTACTTTTATAAGTTTCACATCATGTAGAACTGATCTTCACATCAGCTGCTCTCAGACTTTCATTTAGTTCATTAAAATATCTTGTTTGGTCAGTTCTACCACTATAATTTATTTTAAACATAGTGAAACCTTAACTAAAGAGGCAGCCTGACATTAAGCAGCCACTTTAAAGCCTCTGCAGATTACCACTCCGCTCTTTGTGGTGAGGGTTTGGGCACAGTAAAGTTTTGAGCCAAATTCCACTTTCCCTTCATTTCTCAGATCACTTCAATGCAAATTCCAAATACAGGCAGCACCACCACAGACATGTTACCGTCAGTGAAACCAGCCAAAACATGTCCTCTAGTTTGAGGTGGTCTCTTTAGCTAAGGTTGGAAAATGGCCCAAAATGGTGATCACTGTTCTGTTTTTTAAACCCCACTTCAAAGTCAAAAAGCTGATTTTCCTCTCTTGCTGCTTAAGGCAAATTTAACTGGATACACATATGGCGTAAGTGCCAAACCCATTTAGAGTTGGAGGAACTTGCAAAACATACAGAGGCAGATTCTGCTGTTCTTACTCACTTTAAAGAGCTCCAGCTTAGCTAATGGGACTTCTCAACACAATTAAGACAAGCAGGATCTAATCCAAAAAGAATATGCACATTTCATAGCTGAAAAACATACTCTGCACAAAGTACACTGGTAATCCAGGGAGACTTTCAAGTGGCCATTTAATGGACAGTTATATACACAAAAAAGCAATAGGACAATCTTAGTTCAGGATGGTTTTTTTAAACAGCAACCACGTGCTATACTAAAACTAATTGTCTACCCAAAAGGTTTGTTAGTTGAGGGGAGGAATCTTCAACTCAAGGTGTTCCAGGGAGTCAAACTGTAAGTGTTAATCTAATGGAAAATAGCACACTTTTGTATTAGGATAATACAAAATATTCGACTGCAAAGTACAGGTCTCATTCAACAGCTACGTTTTTCTCGTGCAGGAATTTCAGCAAGATGGAGTGCAAGGTTTTTCCAGAGAAGATTTATGTCACTTTATCCTTTTTATCCATATGCATATATATTTCTAAACAAACTGAGAACTACAGATTAACGACCTTTTTAAAACATCCGGTAAAAACACTATTAGAATCAAGGGGGAAGGAGGAAGGGGTGTTTTTTCAGAAGCAAAGCCACAATCCAGTAACTCCAAACAGATCCCGCGGGAGGAGCAGGGCAGGTGCCTCGGGGCACTGCCCGGGACTCACTGCCCGCCCCGGGAGGGCTCCTGCCGGCAACCCGAGGGGTCCCCGCCCCGCCCGGACCCCCTGCCCGGCAGCCTCTCCTCCCTCCCAGCCTCTCCTCCTCCATCACTTCCTCTCCCCCTCCTCGCGGGCCCCTTTCCCCCCTCACTTCAGACCCTTTTCCTCCCCGACATACGTCCTCAGCCCGCCCCGCCTCGTCCTCCCGCTTCTCCTCCCTCTTCGCCTCGCCCCACGGCTCTCACCCTCCCGGGCTTTCAGCAGCACCGTGTTGGCCACGATGTTCTCGATTTCCATGGTCGGGGGCTCCTTCCCCTCAGGGCAGCCAGAGCGGGGGCCGCCCCTACAACCTCCTTCGCCCCCTCCTCCAGCCCCGCCACCCCCGCGGCGCCAAGCCTCGGCTCATCCGGCCCCCGAGGACCTCAGCACTGTGCTCGCCTCTTCCCCATCACCCGCTGCTCGCCCCGGCACCGCGCTCCCCCTCCCCGAGGGCGGAGACGGGGAGCGAGCAGCGCCCGCCCGCCTCGGCCATGGCTCCTCCGCCTGCCTCAGGCAGCACCGCCCCTGCGCCGCCACCCCCTCACCGTTGCAGGGACTACAAGTCCCAGCAGGCAGAGCGCGGTATGCGCTAAGGACACGCGCGCGATAGCCAGTAGGCCTGCTGGGATATGTAGTGCGTCAGACTTTCCCCGGCCTCGTCCCGAAGAGGGCGGGGAGAGGAGCGGTAAATATCGCGGTACTTGGGCTAAGCTCTCGCGAGAGGTGCCAGGCTGCCCGTGCGCATGTGGCAGTGCTGGGCACGGTGGGTTGAGGGGCGCACTGGGGTCGTGCCGTTCTCTCCTCCTCCTTCTCCGTCCTCTCCCTCGCTCCGCGCCCCTCCGGCTCTCACGGAGCTGTGTCGGAGGGCAGAGGTCGGGCCAAGGGGCAGTTTGGGGGTTTTGCGCCCCCCTCGGCGCCATTTTGCTCGCTCCGTTCGCACCCCCCGTCTTGACCCCGCGCACTGAGGGTTGAGCCCCTGCCTCCCCACCGCGTCCCCGCCGGCAGCCGGAGCAGAGATGGGGAAGGCGGCGAAACGGAAGAGAAAGGTGTCAGTGCCCTCCACGGCAAAGGGCCCCGTGAAGGCGGCGATGGCCGTGGTCAAGAGCAACCCCTTTGAGGTGAAAGTCAACAGGCAGAAGTTTGACATCCTGGGAAGGAAGACCAAAAATGATGTGGGGCTGCCTGGTGTGTCACGGTCCAAGGCCATCAAGAAGGTAAGAAGACATCCAGAGCACGGAGGAAGGATGGTATCTGTGGATGTGGGGAGATGATAAGGCTGGAGCCCTCTCAGGTGGAATGAGCGACGACCTCTTGCGCACAGGAGGAGTGGCTGGTCACCTCTCAGTGCTCAGGTGGTAATGGAGAGCTCGGGGAATGGCTTTGGCCGGTGCAACCCACAGGATTCAGTAGCTCAGGTGTTCATTATTGCTTGTGTGGGAAGGGTTCTCTTCTCAAGTTACCCAGGTCCAGAATACAACGGCACGTGTTGTCGGCGAGTAAGCACTGGACCAGAGTCAGCGTTCATTACATTGGTCAGTTCTGGTGATCACAGGATGTTAAGCTTCTTGATAATGTTGTAGCCTTGGTGTCATAGTGAAAGATTGAAAAGGCACTAAGGTCGGGATGCAGTGAGAAGTGTGTAGCTGCGAAGACGCTACTGTTCATCTGGAAAACAAATGCAGGTGATTTTTTGCACACTGGTTAAATAGTCGTGTTGCAGAAGTATGTTAGGATGTAATGATCTGTCCCTTGCTGTCATAAGAATGACCATACAGCTTAAGAAGGGTAATTTTCTTATCTTCAACCCTTGTAGCATTTTCAAAATGCTTCTTTTTCTTTCTCTTCTGCCATCAGTAGCTACCTTACCAAAATCTGTAATGCATAAGGGAGAGTGTGTCATACTGTGCATCTGGGATTCCAGCTGACTATCTTGCTCTTGGGTGAAATGCTGGACTTTTTAGTGGTCTGTCACTTCAGATAAACCAGCAAAGAAGTTAAAACATCTGTAGATTAAGTTAAAGCTGAAAAAAGTGCAATTTGAAAGTATGTCCCTGAGATTCTCTCTGACATGTTACATACATGCTGTTGTTGAAGAGAATTTAAAGCACTTACTGGAAGAGCAAGTGCAGCAAAAGCAAAGAGATAGGCTTTTTTGTTTTCTTTAATATGTTCTTCTTAGTTTACTAAGCTTCAGACATATCAGAATTCTTGTGGAAATGCACAGCTTTTGTATGTGATAAAATAAAGGTGAGATATGGTGTAAGATTTTATCTTCACATGGGAGCTTATAAGAGAACTTAATGAACCTGAATGTGTTGTATGAGCTTCCCATCTTTTTTTTCATGTTAATTTTTCCTTCTCTTTCATTGCATTCTGGTAAATTTTTATTTATGATATGATGGCAATATAAAGATTGTTATGTTGACAGGATACCATGGAGCCTTTTTTACTTTGGCTTTGAAAGTAGTTACTCTCTCTTCTTTTAATTTTATCTCCTTTTGTCTTTTTCCTTCTAGCGCAATCAAACATTACTGAAAGAATATAAAGAAAGAGAAAAGACAAATGTGTTTAAAGATAAACGTTTTGGTGAATATAACACCAAAATAACTCCTGAGGAAAAGATGATCAGACGATTCGCTCTGGAAAGACAGGTAAATTATTAAAAAAAAACAAAAACCAAACCAAAGCCAAACACAAAACCACGAGACACACTTGAATTTTTAAGTTGGGAGCGCCCTCTTAATAGACATAATGATTTGGTTTTTTATTTTACATGTTTGGAACTTAGAGAAAAGGATTTTTTTTGTGGAAATAGAATTTTTTTCATGAAATCATTTTGGTTTTGCGAGACAACTTTTTGAAGCAGAGATTTCTTTGAGCACTGGCATGCAAGGATGCTAGTTATAAGCAGATTCATTGATTACTTGATTTTCTTTGACTGCTTTGATTTAGGAGCTAAATTAGGAAAGGCAGTCACCATTAAGTATATTCAGTAGCTGGATAGAACTATGTAACTTGCTGTCATTCTGTACTGTGAATTGAATGTGAAGTACTATTTTTTCTGCCTCAACATACTCAGTCTCCAGAATTGAGTGGTTAATTTTTTATAGCTTGAAGTCTGTTTCATTAGGCCTGAAATGCAGTAATTAAAAATTGGTGTTACTGGTGCATAGATAAAACTTAAGCTTCCCTAGATTTTCTGAGTTAGTCCACTTGTACATTAGTATAAGAGACTCACTTAACATTTAATGTATTTGAATGAAAATACTGGTCTGGCAGTGCTCTTATTCCAGTGTTGAGTTCCAGCAAAGCTGGAATAAGAATCTGCTCAGCTAGGACTAAAACTAAGGGCTGTGTTGATTTGTTGCCTGGGAACTAAAGATCTTTTGATATTTCATTGGTTTGTTTTACTGTTCTTAGCAAAATTATGGAAAGAAGAATATCTATAATCTTAATGAAGATGAGGAGTTGACTCACTATGGCCAATCTTTGGCAGAAATTGAAAAACTAAATGATATTGTTGATAGTGACAGTGACACGGAAGAAAGAGGAACACTGTCAGGTAAGAAGTGTCAGCTGGTGTCCCACTGCTGGTTTTATTACTGGTAAATGTGTACATCATTTTTTCAGTACTGTCTCTCAGTGAGAATATCATGTATGTGGTTGGAATGTTTAAACCAGATTGGATTGCTTCTCAGCCACACACAGACCAGCTCTCTGGATTTTAGCAGGGGTTAAGTTGGACATACTACTGGCAAGCTTCTTTACTCTGTGAGCTTTTCAGCATAAATAGGTACCTGGATTTTGAACCCTTTGACCAGAATCTGAAGTGAGTTTTCTGATTGCATTCATGGAAAAAAGCATGTTCCTACCTCATACCAAGTATTTGTCAGTGTAAATTATGTGTCTAACATAATCTCTTTTGTTATGGTCATTCCCATAGGGATGGGAATAATGCATGATTGGTTCAATAGTTAAAATTGCTGCCATTGTCAAAGAATAGGGAGATACTGTCCCAGCAGCAGCACTCTTGCGGTCATGTGTGGATTTCGAAGATTCACATTCTACTTTTTTTTCTAGCTGAATTAACTGCTGCTCACTTTGGAGGGGGTGGAGGCCTCCTTCGTAAAAAAGTATCAAGTGAGCAGCAAGATGAAGAAGAGGAAAAACCTAAGTCTAGGAAAGAACTCATAGAAGAGATGATAGCCAAATCTAAACAAGAAAAGGTGAGTTTTTAGCCCTGAGGTATAAGTGAGCGTGATTAAGAAGCTGTCACCATTCCTGCATTTGTAGAATAGAATAGTCATGGTATAGAAAACAAAGGAGGAAGCTGTCTAAGAGGAGAATCCAAGCTCCTTGAATAAAGTCTACTTTGTAGGCATTTTAGATATAACTTGTATATCTGCCATTCTTTTGTATCCCCAAATCTCCCCTTCTGTTCACACCTAACTTGTTTTCTGTATGCAACCCTTGTACCATTCATCATAGCTCTATACTGCTTCTTCCACAAAGAATGTTTACAGCTTCAAAATGTTAAATATTTGAAATTATTCATTTGTTAAAGACGGCATTTTGCATTTATGTTGTAAATGCTATATCATGTCCATCTGAACATAACTGCTGCATTTATGTTTGTTTTATTTTTCTAGCAAGAGAGGCAAACTCGGAGAGAAAGTGCCTTAGAACTGACAGAAAAACTTGACAAAGACTGGAAGGAAATCCAAACCCTTATTGCCCGCAAAACCCCAAAGTCAGAGGGAAAGGACAAAGAAGTAGAAAAACCCAAGGTGAGGTTTTGACTAGACTGATTTCCTTGGTTCTAGTAACCTGTAGTTTTGACTTGTAGTGGCTGAAGTATAAGGCCAAGTTCATCGCTTCATAAAACAAAATGTTACCTGCTATTTACATTGATGGAGTGCTACAATTTTAGGACAGTGATTAGTTGGAGGAATACAGGGTTTTGTACGATTTCTCTGATTTTAATTAGGTATTGCTTTTCCAGTTAGCAACTGAGAGGGAGGTTGCAGGCTGAACAACATTTTCTTGAAGAATGAAAATTGTTGGGAACACTGACTTATTTTGAGTGCCTTTGGAGTGTTCTTTGGATAAAACAACTGGTACTTGACAACAGACATTCCCTTGTTGAAATTGGGTTCTGCCCCTTTCAAAAAGAGAAAGAAAAAGCATGAGACCATAAGATATCTATTCAAAAGTAAATTATTTTCAATCATTCTGTAGTAAGGGAAATAAACTTTTAAATCTAAGAATAGCTATTGTATTGAGCTTTTTTCTTTTTCTTCTAGAAATGTGTAGTATCTTGTAGAACATTGTGAATTTCCATGTATTGTTTTGCAGTAGAATCCAGTTTTTGTAACACCAGTCAGTTAGTTCAGTCTTGCGTTAAAACTGATCTCAAAGTACAACAGAAGATACTTTACCAAAAGTTCATATTTTGGTGTATTGATTTTTGGGTTTAAGTTGTTTCGTGGCATGCTGAAGCTCACTGAATATCAGCATCCCTTTTAATTTTCTTTAAGCTAGACTCATATGTAATGGAACTAGCAAAGACTTATCTCATGTGACAGTGTAAATTGAAATGTAAACTATAAAGTTACTAATTTATTAATTCTAGCTGTGTTTTGTTAATAAACAATATTTTAAAGTTTTTTTACATAATCAGTTAGCCAGTTATTATTTAAGATACTCTTTTTAAGTTTTTCAGTTGTGAGTAACTTAAGTAAGGAAGGGGGAAATTCCAGAAGAATTTCTCTTCAACTATTCTTGCCATTCCTTGTCTTAATTCTGTTGAGTGTTCTCGCAGCTTGCTTTGGAAGCAGTCTTTTCCTTTTATCTTAACAGTCTGATTTCTCAGCCGTTAGTCTGGCAGAGGGATGGCTGCGGAGCAGAATAATGAAACTTAAGATAATAAATAATTGCATAAATATTTCTTTAGCCTGATGAATACGATATGATTGTTCGAGAACTTGGATTTGAGATGAAAGCAAAACCTTCAGAAAGGCTGAAGACAGAAGAAGAATTGGCCAAAGAGGAGCAGGCGCGACTCCAGAAGCTCGAGGTATACCATTTATGGCTGAGATTGTTTGGGGCCTGTCTTTTGGGAGTGACTGCTTATATTCATTGCGTGACCTTAGATTGTAAGTGGCTGTACTAAACTGCAATTCGTCAGAGGGTGAATTCAGGAAATCTTCTGTTTGTGTTTGTAATCTGATATTAAAACAAAAAAAACCCCATAGGCCTAGTATGTGACTGTGGAAGTTTATGAAATGAGTCAATCTTCCTTCAATAAAAAAATGTAACGTTACTTTGATTTGCCTTTACATGTTTTAAATTATTCGGAGTTGAGAGGTGCGTTTAAGTTAGTGGAGTATCATGTTGCACAGCAGTTGAATTAATACATTGGGCGAGTCTTCTGTTGTTTTCTTCTGATGTTGCAAGAGCCTTTCAGTTGTAGCATGTATACAGCTTTGCTCTGCAGAGGAATAAGATTATCCTGGGAAATGTTGCATGCTACTTCTGTTACATGGAGCTCTGAGTCTTACAGGAAGATTGAATGGTTTGGTGAATGTTTCACTTTTTTTTTTTTTCTTTTTCTTTTGGTGTACTAGGAACATATTGAAGACTGAAGGGAATTCAGTACCTTCAGATTACATCAGAGCAGCTCAGTATCTAATAGCGGAACAGAGATTTTTTTTTTTCTTTTCTGTTCTTATAATCTTGTTTGATGCTCAGTCTATATCCCAAAAATCTAAGAATATGGTTGTGTTCACTACAAGCTTGCTACACACACAAGAAACAGATAAACAGTGCAGAATCCTGAAACACTTTAGAAGCTTTTATTTTCTAGCAATGATGTCCCATAAACAAAAGAGATAAATTTTAAAATAAGAGAACACAATGCTTCTGGTTAACCCAGTTTTAAAGCCTTTTAAATAAGTTACTCCAATTGACTGTGTGCTCTTATCAGATTGCACTCCCTACAAGAAAATAAGGTATTGTCAGCTTTTGCCAATAATTTCTCAAGTTGCTGGTTTTTTTCTTTTCAGCAACTTTTAAGTAATCCAAATTAACCGGTTTTTTCTTGGGTTTTCTTAGCTGTAGCATTTGAGAGATCTTCCATTTTGGTGTAGTTACCTGATTGATCTAGACATCTCAGATCTCTGTGTGGTATTTCTTGTGAAACAGGCAGATCGATTACGTCGAATGCATGGAATGGATGAACAGGCAAATAAAAAGAGACCCAACCACATGTCAGCTGATGATCTAGCTGATGGCTTTATCCTGGATAAAGATGACAGACGTTTATTGTCTTACAAGGTAAGGTTTAAAATTTCTGAATTTTTAGAGGTCTGTAAAGAAGATTAGGAAAAACAGTTGGAACTCTGTGGAGCCATTTAGTCCAACCTCTTGCTCAGAGCAGAGTCCAATATGAAATCACCAGTTTTCTGAGATCTAGTCTGTTGTTGGAAAATCTCCAAGAACGGCGGCTGCTCAGAGAGATGTGCACTGACTGCCCTTACTGTGAAGAGGTTTTTTTAATATCCAGGCTGAATAAGCCCAGGTCTGCTTCTCCTCACAGAGCAGGTGCCCTAACCCCCAGGAGTCTTGGTGGCTTTCTGCTGAACTTGCTGCAGTTTATCGATACCTTTATTGTATTTGAAGGCCCAAAACTGGATGCTGTGATTTGTGTGGTCTTACAAGTGTCAAGTAAATAGTTGTTTCCTTCAATCTACTGACTGTATTCCTGCTATTAGAATAGCCTTCTCTGCCACTGGCCTACTGGGTTGAAGAGGAGGCTCTTTAGCCTTTCTGGTCTTTTTTTTTTTAAATTTTCACTGTATTTGATACAGCTTCCACCAAATTCCAGTCTAGATGAGTAGATTTCTGAAAGCTTTGATTGAGGTGGCAGAGCTCTGAAATAGCTTTGATTGAGGTGGCAGAGCGGCATAACCTTAAAGCTGATGTTATGAGTCACCCTGACTGTGGTGCACGTGTGTACTGATTCTCTCCTTTCATACACAAGTAACAAGGGAACTGCTGTTCTCCTTGAAGGGGAGAATACCAATTGTGAACATGAATTTAAACTGATGATTAATAAAATCAAGATGGGACCAAATATGTATCTGATATGCTATTTTAACACATAGAAGGAATGTATTTTTTAATGAAGAATGTTTCTGTAAGTGATGTTGAATTCTTTTTCATATCATCTACTGGTTTTTCTTCTGTGTGGTTTGTTTTAGTCCTCAAATACTACCTCTTCTTCTTCCACTTTCTTACAGTTCCTTGAAAATACCCTACTTTTTTTATATCTGTATGTCTGTTCTCTCCCTAATATCCCTTCTTGGCTGGCACTGCTGGCATTCACAGCGTGGTCAGGGGAGCAAGGCTCAAATTCTCTTTGTGCATCTTTAAGACAGCTTTGCATGGTGATTGTGGTGAGGTGCTGTCACTTTATCAGTATTTTAACTGGCTTGTTTTCTCTATGGACAGGATGGAAAAATTAATATTGAAAATGAGGAGGAGAAAGAGGAGGAGGAAGGAGAGGAAGAAGAAGAGGAGGAAGGAGAGGAAGAAGATAATGACAACGAAGAAGAAAGTCAGGAAGAATCTGGAAGTGAAGATGAGAAGGATGATGCTGCAGATAGCCACTCTGATCTTGAATCTGATCTTGAGAGTGAAGAAGAAGCTGCAGGGAATAAAGAAGGGAAGAAACACAAGGCAAATGAAAATGAATCACAGAATTTGGAGAAATTAGATCCAAAGAGCGAAGCTGCCAAATCAGAGCTTCCCTATACATTTGCTGGTAAGCAAAGGATGGATCCAGAGATCACTAGTTGTCAGGGAGTTTATAACAACCAATCAGTTTCTCTGCCCTGTAGGTCTTACATTCATTCATGAAGTTTTGCTTCACAGCTGTCTTCTACTATGTGAAGAGTAGCCAGTAGCTGCTGTTCTTAGTGAGTAGCCCTAATCATGCTTGGAGCAGTAGGAACCAGATCTGTTTCATCGCAGAGCATTTTCCGCCCCTCTGAGCAGCATCGGAATTGGAAGATGAACACAAGGGAGTAAAATAAAAATACCTGTGCTCCTTTCTGAAGGCAACCAGCATATCCAATCCAAAGTGCTACTGTTTTACCTGAGAGAAGCCAAACAGTATTCTGTGATCTATACTTACAGTTTCTCTGGTGTTTGGACTGACATTTTTGTGAGAAGATGCTTGGAGAGGCAGGATTCTGAAGTTTAATCCCCATGATGTAACATTGCATTACTGTAGAGACACTCAAGAGTTTGACTGGTCTTGGGTCCATGCCTAGCAGGAAGGAGGAGACATGTTTCAAGCAGTACACAAAACATTCATTCATATTAAGTACATAATTTATCTAACTATTGTCCTAGTGTAGATTTCTCTAACAAAAGTATCTGTTGCAAGATTAAACAACCTTTCAAACAACTTCCTTAAGTGCTTTTGTTTTTCCACCAAAAGAAGATGACTTATTACACAAAGCCTTTTAAATTGCATACAGGATTTGCTTTAACCAGAAGGCAGTCATTTTCAAAAAGACACAACTAGTTAGGATGTCTTCTAGCATGTGGACTTTTCTAAAAAACTAAATATGTGCCAGGGTTGTTGAGTTTTTTGGGGGATTTTTAAAATAGTTTTCTATTAGTAGCCATAATGTTGCTTTTCTTAATGTTCTTCATACAAAAGCTAATTGGGTGTGAATTAAACATAGACCTAACTGTATTATGGTAAATTTTTGGTTGAATGTGTGTTTAGGTTTAATTCTGCTTTGTGTCAACACAATTGTACTGCTCAGCATAGGTGGTAAACAGAGGATGACTTGAGTTTTAAGCGTTGAAAAACATGTTATTTTCTGACTTGTGTTCATAGATATAGTGCTACATATATGCTAATAGATTATTAGTGTTTAAAAGGGAATTATTTAAAACCTCTATGGTTGTTTTTTTTCTGAACAATAGCATTTTGAGACTGGAAATTTGTTGCACAATCACTTGAATTGAAGGTGTAAAGTTTGAGATTTTTGTCTGGTCAATTTTTTATTTTATTTTCTAGTTCCTGAGTCCTACGAGACATTTAAGTCTTTATTGGCTGGAAGAACAGTAGAACAACAGCTTACTATACTGGAAAGAGTTCAGAAATGCAATCATCCAAGCCTTGCAGTGGGAAACAAAGCAAAGTTGGAAGTATGTTTTGTTTTATGTTTAAAGTAACTTTTAATTCCAGAGTAAGTTTTAGTAAGTGTTCAGGGAGCAGTATAAAATACGCATGCTTCTATATTGTGTATAACAGTAGAATTAACATGCTAATCTTCATTTTCTAAGTCTGTATTGCTGTTTAAGAATATGTACAGTGAAGAAAAACCTAGTAATTTTGACATATTATGCTTCTTGCAGAAATTGTTTGGCTTCCTTTTAGAATATATTGGAGAGTTAGCAACTCTGGATTTACCAGAACTCAGAACAATTGACAAACTGGTCCTGTAAGTATTAAATCCTATGGACTTTTGCTCCTTCAGGATTTAAAGAGAAAAGCTACCTAGAATAAAGCGTTTAGCTTGTTGTTTGTTTCTAATATTCTGTAGAACTTGTTGGCAGCTGGTAACTCTCAGGCTTTATAATGTTTTAACTTTGTTTCGTGTGTTACTTGATCTATTAATTGTACCAAGAGATTTTCAAAACCTCAGAATATGTTTTTTGATCCGCAAAATGCTTTTTGTGGGTAGTGGATAAGTAATACCTTATATGCATGAAACTTCTGTATAGGAAGTTACTTAGCCTGCTGATAAAGGATTTTAAACTTTGCAATGACACTGCAGTTTCTGTTGTAATTTCTGGTTTTTACATGGGTTTTAGTTCTTTGAATTCACTCAGAGAGGTGGATGAAAATGGAATTAAAAGTGTTACAGTAAGCTCATACGGAAGTTCCAACTAAACACTTTGCAGGAAGTTGTCAGTCTGGCATTGTTGTTTTCAAATACCTGACAGGCAGTTAGGCTGTGAGAAGAGAGCCAAGTTTGTCTCAGAGGTATACAGCAAAGGACAAGAGTCAATGGGCAAGGGCTGCAGCAAGGGAAATTGTGATTAGGTTTAAAGAAAAAAATCTTCCCCGAAAAGGTATTGAACGTTAAAATGAGCTTCCCAGAGAAGCTGTGAAGATACACAAAGCTATGAGCAACCTGATCCAGCTTTGGAGTTAGCCATGCTTTGAGCAGGGGATTGCATCAGATGATCTCCAGAGGTCCCTTCCAAACACAATTAGTCTGTGATTCGTATCTTGACTTTGCAGGATAGACAGCTTTCTTTTAAGGAGTTTTCAGCATATTTTTTATTTCGTGCTAAAGTCAGTTAGGTTTTTAAAAATCTGTTATGTGCAGCATTAACATTCATGGCTCTGTTGCGTTCATCAGGAAGAGCTCTGACCCATTGATACTGTCACACATGGTTTGTAACAAAGGATAAATATGTTTTGGTTGTCTTTTAGAACTGGGATTTATTAATATCACTACAGACATATTTCACCAAAAATACTGGAAGACCAAACAGATGCAGGCTCCAGACTGCATATGCCTGTAGGCACTAACTATAGGCCAGGAGCTGATCTAGCTTGTGTTTGGGTTTTATTTCTTGTTTGCAGTAATAATTTTGCTAACCACGTTGCTGCCTTACATGTTGTTAATTATTGCCTAAGAGTGTTTAGAATAGTGAGCTGTCTAGTATAAGCCAGCATACTTCAGTGCAGTAATATCTGAAGTTAGGAGATTCAGAAGGATACATCATGACTGTAGCAAATGATTTGAGAGTGTATTTAAAGGCTTAAAATTATTTTTTATTTGAGATCTAGAAACCTACAACTCAGGGATTGTCACAAGACCTAATGAAAAATACATGTCTCTGTAAACTAAAGAATTACAATAAGAATCTATATTCTAAAAAAGAAACATTTGTTTCAGGCAGTTTCTTATTGTTACAATGTAGATGGAACACAAGAAATCTTCCTATGGGTGCTTAAAAATCAATTTTTTATTAACATCAGTGGTGTAACTTGATTATAACTTAAATTTCTTGTTAATAGGCCATTGTACAATCTTTGCCAGATGTTTCCTGAGGCAGCCAGTGACAGTATCAAGTTTATCCTTCGAGACGCTGCACATGATCTGGAAGAAGTAATTGAAGTCAAAGGCCGAGCAACATTTCCAGGTTTAGACACGGTAACAAATGCATACTGCTGGGATAATCTCTTTGCATTAGTAAGAATGGTAATAAGTGCAAGATGACATTATGTAGTGAATTATTAACATCTATGACTTTCTAGGTTTTTCAGTATTTTAAATTGCATTTCTGGAGATAAGTTGTAACAAAACCCCCCACAACAACAAAAAACCCCACTCCTAAGAAACAAACAAACAATACACACACGCATTCTTCAGAATAGAAGTGTGACTGTGGAATTAATAAGAGGAAAAGATATTAAAATTGCCCCTCCAGTTTTCATAGCAGAACATTGTTTGTTTTCCTGATGAAATTTAAAGAGGTTGTTTTAGGAAGAAGTGATGTTATGAGTTATATTGTGATTTCTTTGTGTTAAGTACGAATGTTTCTTGAAAGTGCTCCATAGACGTGCAGCATCTCTACAATATCTCTTAGGTTAAAAAAAAAAACAAAAAAAAACAACCAACCAAGAAAATACTATTATGGATATAAAAATACAACATTTCTTAGTACTTTATGTATGATAATGGCCGAATTAGTGACTTGGAAAAAATTTATCTTTCCTTCTTGTATTAGTAATATCCCATTTTCACTGGCCATGGTAAATGTGAACAGGTTGCTTTTACAGTGTCTGGGTAAATGTCTGCTCGGGCATTCAAGAATGGAGCGTATGGAAAGTGAGTATTTTTTAATTGTAGTGAAGTTTCAAAGACGAACAAATCTAATTCAGAGGGAGTTACTTGTTTTCTGTCAGCTTGATGAATTGCTGCCGCCTCATGGAAAGACTATTGAAAGAAAATAGCCTGGAGGATTTGTTTGGAAGGCTTGGTTCTTACAGCTTGGAAGATATATTGAGTTCTTTTGAAGAGTCTTTATTCAGGATGGTTTGGATTTTACAGAAAATGTATTGTAGAGAGCTTTTAACTTCTAATTTGTCAGTGTCACCCTTAGAGCACCAGTCACACTTAGGTCTCTCATTCCCTTCACTGGACTTTTCCAGGTTGCAGGCCATCATTATTTTTTAGGGTGGAATTGTATCATTTTGTATTCTCAAAGCACTTGTTTGAATGAAAATTCCATAGATCAGTTGTCTTGGTTGGCTTTTCATGGACCTACTGTTACCTTAGCCTGAAATTCAGAGTATTTAGTAACCAAAACACTTCGGGAGAGTATTCGTTCACAATAGAAGCTTTATAGAGAGGAACAGCACTGACGCAATAGAACTTTCATCTGCTTTACTGTGTAAATATCCACTTAAATAATTTTAATAATTACCTTGCAACTGATGTTTAACTTCTATATGGTCTTGACAGGTCACTTGTAGCTCTCTCAAGTCCCCTTCAGTAAAAGGGTACCTAATGACTGCTTAGTTCTTTCGGCTGCAACTGTTTGTTGGCGTGTGCCAATGCCTGAGCATTCTGGCCACTTTACTATCTGTGTTGAGGACTGGTTGAAAGGTGTCACAGGTCCAGTGTGGCCACTTGCTCCTGTGTTTGTGGTGTGAGAGTATGTGATTGTGCAGAGCTGACGGGGGTGAGATGGAGTAAATGGAGTGAGTTGGGAGGCATAGTTCCTTCTTAGTTGTTCTTTCAGCTGCCTCACTCATTTAATCCAGTGTAACCTATAATAGATATCCCATAATGGATATTCCCTTTTCTCGTCTAATTTAAACAGTCGTTTCAATAAATAGGTCACGTATCATATCAGATTTCTCAAAATTATGTATATTGTAGTATTTTTGACTACTGTGTGGCAGTTATTCATTCGAAAGTTACATATGTATAAAGTCAAGATTCTAGGAATAATGTCTTAACTGTATTTTGCCTTATTCTCTTTTACATGCAATCAGCTTATTTATTTGAAAATTATATCTCTGCTGTTTCCAACTTCTGACTTCTGGCACCCAGTTGTAACACCTGCTTTTATGTACATGAGTCAGCTACTTACTAAGGTATGTCTGCGATGTTATACCTCAGTATATAACTTTACTTTCTTATTTCTTGCTAGGACTCCAAATATGTTTGTTAACATTAATGTATATGGTGGAAATGTATTTGAAAAGGCAGCTTTGTGTTTGGTATAGCCACAGATAGTAATTGGAAGAAAGGGTGAAGAGGAGAACACCCTTGCAGGGTGTAGTCCAACTCACAAAACCATATCTCCTCAATTTTTCAAGCTGTCACACAAGAATTCCTTCTATGGTGCATTACATGGGACTAATAGAACAGACTGAATACAATCTGAAGTCATTCATTAGTGTTTTCTTTTCCATATACTGCATTTCTTCATAATTGAGAGGTTATTTACTTAAAAATTGGCAGTATTTGTTTTCCTTGAAAATGTACCTAATGCATTGAGTTAAAATGTCCTTATTTTTTCTATCCTAATATCCTGTTTATATGTTTCGAAAGTCTGGAGCTAACTGTTCTATTGCTGCCAAGTTGCTCTGAGCCTTCTCTTTCATTGGTTCATTTCTGAGGAATTTATTGTTTGTGGTTTAGCACCTTCTAGTGGCTAAATGAATTCTGATAAACCTGATTCTCAGTTCTGCAGATCCTCTTGAGTGAGGACCAGGGAAAGCCAGTGTGGTTCTCATCAATGATCAAATAATTTTATAGACTTCAAATGCTTACAATGTAGTTAATAATTCATCTTTTTGGGAGATACTGTATTTGTGATGTATAGACTTTTAATTGGGAATATTCTGTCCTTTTTATTTCTTCTAGTGTCGCATTACAGCATTGCAAGATGTTATTAAAGGGTTATTTATATGCTGTTTGTTCCTGGAATATATATCTCTATCCAGAAGATTTGTACCAGAACTCATCAATTTCCTTCTTGGAGTACTTCACATCTCTGTACCCAAAAACCAGGCCCAGGGTGAGTTTGCTTAGAGTAAATGAGTATTTAGTTTAGAGTCAGTTTTAGTGTTGGGGTTTTTATTTTAAAAATTTTGAATACAAATATTTCACACTGATTTAATTGTTTTTGAACAAAAGGCCAAAATCATCTGCTAGTTTAGCCAAACACAGCCTTGATTCTTGGGCATCTTGTTATGAACTAGATCCTCTAGTGTTGTTGGCAGGAAGGAAAGGACTGAGGTTATTAAAGGAAATGAAGTCATGCTGGCCACAGTGCATTATTTTTGCAATATTGTCGTTCTAAACAGACTGTGATTGGACTGTGTTCTGAAATTCAGAGTTCCTAATGGATTCCTGATGAGTACCCTGTAACTTCACAGTAAGGCAGCAGCTGATGCTGCAGATACCCTTCATCTTCAGCTAATAGCCATGTCGCCAAGCTAAATGAGAGACGTACATCACAAAGCTGGTATTTTTCCTTTTTATTTATTTGACATGGATTTGTAGTAGTGTAATAGAGGGCAGCTATCCCCACAAGCAGGATTAGTAACATAAGTGTGTAAACTTAACAATTTGCACAGACAACAGGGATAATAAAATTATTTTTTCAGTGTAATCTATATGTTAGCAATTTTTTTTAATTTGCCAGTCTCCCTTCAATTTTTTTTTTCTTTTATTAGTTTTTGTCTTTAAAGGTATTCTAGTTCTGGGGGTTTTTTTGTTGACCAGTTCAGTGACAATGATTTACTTCTGAGGAGTTTTGTCAGAGCATAATAACTCATGTGTTAGTATCTCTGTCTGGGCACAGCATGCGGGAAGAGACTCTGCAGGCAGGATATTACCAAGTGAAAAATTCAATTATTTGATAAACTCACAAGATATGTGGGATTTAATGAGCTATAGACTAGTAGTATTAGTGTGCTCGTCACTCTTGATAGGACCCTTAAGAGTCTGTTCTCTAAAGAGTCATCAGTCTTGTGAGGAAGGTTTAGCTTCTGTCAGTATTCAGTACATCTTCAGTAGGCAGCTCCCTTCCTTTCCCTTGAGGATTTTTTTGCCTTTCCATGCTGGTGTTTTTTTTTTTCTTTTGAATTTTTGAGCTACCCCCATCCCTTTTCTCAACAAACCTATCACTGCAGTTTCACCTTTATTATCTGGTATGGCTGTACCCTACAGACCTTTCCCCAGCTGCTTTTCACAGCTTAGCAGTTTCCTCTGAAGTGTGAGCCAAGGTTACACAGCTGGGCTGCATCAGAGCTAAGCCCTGGATTCTCAGAACACCAACAGCTGAACTCTTAGGAGGAGGTGGGAAGAGGTTATGGAGTGGGTGGGTTACGTAGCACTTAAAGTATTTTCTCCTTTGTGTACTCTCTTGGAATATTTGATCTACCAAGGGGTTTGGTACAGTTAAAATGCAGGATTCTGCAAAATTAGATAAGAAACTAGAAAAATACTTAGTGGTAATTAATGATCAATTGTTACCTTCTAAAAATATTTCTTTGTATTTCTGTTAATGATTTTGCACTAGTTAAATTTGCATTGTGTTGGTTTCTGTTAGCAGTGAGGAAAAGCTCAATAAAATATAGATTAGAGGCACGGTGTTCTCTTTGGGAACTTTCCAGTCAATGTTGATGTTTTGAAGTTCCCAAGGTATCCAGTTGTGGTTTTAAATATTCATAGTGGAAGTACGGCTGGTAATTGTGATGGTTAAGCTATCAACACAGAATATTTTAAAATGGGCAGACATGCAGCTCTCTGGAATGTTGATGCAACATCACACCAGAAAAATTCTTGGGTTTCAATTTTAACAGTAAGTAGAGTCAGCAAATAAACTCTTAATGTTTTAATTTTATGATCTTGATCCGTAAATTTCTCACGTGAGAAAGATACATGGAATACAGCTTCATAAAAGACTGAAATACAGTTGGATTTAGAGTAAAAACTATTACCTTAAAAAAGAAAAGCTGTAGGTGGAGGGAGTGGGAAGGAGTTTTCATGGTTGATAGCTTTAGCTAATGGAATTGTTAATGAGATCTGCTATCCTGTCACAAGTAAAGCAGATAATAAAACTCGTATATCTTAGTTCCTGATCTTGCATAAGTCTCTGTGTCATAATCTCTTACAACTTTGGGTCTCAAACCTTAAAAACCTTTATTTAAATATACTGTCTTCTGGCCTGTGAAGAGCCATGAACAGGCTCTAGAGCATGTAAATAATCTGGGCTTAGAGTTTGAAAAAGCTTTGAAATGAATTCCACTGCAAGCTTGGAGGACATAAGGAAAACAAAGAGGGGGGAAAAACCCCCCAAGTCCAGCACAGAGAATGCAAATTATTTTGTCCCTTAGCCATGAAATTCCTCAGATGCTTCTTTCATGTTGCTGTATAAGTAGTTTCACAGATCAGATTGTGATCAGAAGCATAGGGATTCTTTAGTGTCTTCCATATGCCTTGCTGCAGTATGTATTCTGCGTTCCATGCTCTTCCTGTTTTAAAACCCCTTAACTGGAGTGGGCGAAGACTTTACAGTGTGTCTGAGGGCCCCTGCTGTGAGCTCACAGGAGAGGCTCTGTGGCTGCAGCTGTGGGCTCTCCCTGCTCCAGCTCACTGTGCTTCATGACCACCTTCTGGTCAAAGCCGTCTACTTGTGACTCCACAGGAAAGTCCTGTGCCTGCCCTATCCTCTTAAGCATATCGAGTGCTCCATCCTGGAGTAAACCTGCAGTTTAACTGTGCATCCCTGTTTCCCACAGGGCAAACACATACCTAACATGTCTTGACTTTCCTCATACACAGAATGAATCCAAGAATCACAATGGTTTGAGTGGGAAGGGACCTCAAAGACCATCTAATTCTAACCCCCCTGCCATGGGCAGGGACACCTTCTACTAAACCAAGTTGCTCAAAGCCCCGTCCAACCTGGTCTTGAACACTTCCAGGGCTGAGGCATCCACAACTGCTCTGGATAGCCTGTTCCAATGTCTCACCATTCTCATAGTGAAGTTTCTTCTTTTTATCTACTGTAAATCTGCCTTCTGTCAGTTAAAAACTGTTACCCCTCATCTTATCACTGTGCTTCCTGATAAAGAGTTCTTCCCCATCTTTCCTGTAGGCCTCATTTAATTACTAGAAGGCTGCTGTAAGGTCTCCCCAGGGCCTTCTCTTTTTTAGGCTGAACAACCCCAGCTCCCTCAGCCTGTGCTTATATGGGAGGTGCTCCATCTCTCTGGTCATCTTCATGGCCCTCCTTTGGATGCTTGTGAGCCAGGTCTGTGTCCTTCTGCTGGGGACCCAGCTGAACACATTCTTTCAAGTGGGATCTCATGATAGTGAAGTAGAGTAGAAGAATCCCCTCCCTTGACCTGCCCACACTGCTTTTGTCTCAGCCCAGGATGCATTGGCTTTCTGGGCTGCAAGGATACATTGTCAGCTCAGAATTCAGTTTTTCATCCACCAATACCCCAAGTCCTCTGCAAAACTTCTCTCAATCCACTCATATTGCCCAGTCTGTATCCATGTGTGGGATTGCCCCAAATCAAATACAGGACCTCACAGTTTGTCTTACTGAACTTCACGAGGTTCACATGGCCCCACCTCTGAAGCCTTTCAAGGTCCCTCTGGATGGCCCCCTGTTCCTCTAGAGTATCAACCTCACCACTCACCTTGGTGTCATCTGTAAGCTTGCTGAGGGTGCACTCACTCCCACTATCTGTGTCCCCAGCCAAGATGTTCAATAACATTGGTCCCAGGACAGACCCCCTGACAGATCCTACTCATAATTGATCTTCATCTGGACATTGAGCCATTGGCCACAATTCTGAGTGTGAACATCCAGATAATTGCTTTTCTACTGAGTCATAACACCTGTCAAATCCATGCCTCTCCAGGTTAGAGACCAGGATGTTGTGCAGGACAGTGTCAAATGCTGTGTACAAATCCAGGTAGGTGACTGGGTTAGTTGCTCTTTCCTTATCCACCAACACTGTAATCCTGTCATAGAAGGCCACCAAACCTGTCAGGCACAATTTGCCCTTAATGAAGCCATGTTGACTGTCACCGAGCATCTCTCTTGTTTTGCGTGTGTTTTGTCAAGGTTTCCAGGAGGATCTGCTCCGTGATCTTGCTGGGCACAGAGGTGAGGCTGATCAGCCTACAGTTCCCTGGATCTCTTCTCTTTCCCTTTTTAAAAATGGGGATTGTTTTTCTCTTTTTCCAGTCACTGGGATCTTCAGCAGTCTGCTACAACTTTTCAAATATGAAAGTGGTTTAGGAGCTTTATCTTGCCAGTTCCCTCAGAACCCTCAGATCCCTAAGGTCCCGTGGGCTTGAGCACATTCAGGTTCCTTAGTCTAAAGCCTGACCTTCTGCAGGGGGCAGTACTTGGTTTTCCCAGTCCCTGCCTTTGGATTCTTTGACTTGGGCAGTGTGACTAGAGCACTGACCTATGTCCCCATGCTCTAGTGTTTTCTATTGTTTTAGAAAAATTTAATACTGATGGAAGTATTTCTTAAGGTAGTACGATAAAAAATGTAAAAGGAGTTGGTGGGTTTTCTTCAGAAAGAATGTGTAGAATTGATCTTGTTTAATGACTGTTGTTCTTGGTTTTTTAGGCTATACTGTAGTGCATCCATTTACACCAGTGGGGAAAAATCTAGAATTGCTTTTCGTGTGTGATCAGGAGGATCTGAAAAGTTGGGAGAAGCAAAATGTGCCATTGAGTATTGTGACTAGATTAAAGGAAACCAGCAAAACAGAGATAAATCATATCAGGTATGTAAGAAGTGTGAACAGAAAAAATACCAAATCGTCTGTTGTGCCATCTCAGTGACAGTGCTCTTTAGAAGTAAAAATAAGAGTAGCGGGTAGTTCTGCTGTGTTTTTATGATGCTGCTCTGTAGTATAGAACATGTGCTAATCTTTTGCCAGATGATTATGCAGAGCAGTTGTTGGAGTGCTCAGACCTTCTGTTCCTTTTTGGTACTGCTCTGAACTGATGAGGATGCTGTAGGGACAGAGGAGGTGCTCAGTACTTTAAACTGTCGAGCTCCTTAGGCTCAAATAACTGTATGTGTATACAAACACTACAGTAGAAAGTGTAACATAAATAGAACAATGAAATTAGGGAAGACCATAATTAAACATGTTCAGTAACCATGTACAGCCTCATTTTTTATCTTGCACATGTATTATGGTATAACTTTATTTCTGGCGTAAGTAAGCCTTTTGTTAAGTTCTAAGAGACCTGAAAGCCAAAATTACTAGTTCTTTTTCAACAAAATTTTAGAACTTCAGAACCAGTAGCAGGTCACTTTT
This sequence comes from Falcunculus frontatus, assembly GCA_013398115.1. Classification (NCBI taxonomy): domain Eukaryota; kingdom Metazoa; phylum Chordata; class Aves; order Passeriformes; genus Falcunculus; species Falcunculus frontatus. Next base: position 578,640 of record VZRV01008876.1, read on the forward strand.
AGAACCAGTATAAAAACTTCCTATTCCTCATAAGTGGCAAAGACACAATATTGGCTTGTGTTCAGTGCACTGACATAAAGATTCGTTGCTGATGGAATTCTTTTGGTATTTGCTAGGAGAGTGAAGTTTTGTAGTCTGAATTAACAAGTATTTCTAATTGTAACTGGTTCTGCCAAGCAGTCTTAATGGATTCTGCTAATAGACCAAATGTAATTAATTCAGTTCATTTTATTTGAAAATCCACTGCAGTTTTTGCAAGTGAAATTTTTAATTTTTTTGTGCATTAACAGGTTATCATGTCTAGCCCTGTGTTTTGACCTTATTAAAAAATGTGCAGCTTTCTATGAGTCTTTGCCATCATTCCATGAAATAATGCTTCCTGTCAGAATACTCCTTACACAGCATGTGCCAGTTAACGAATATCCTGAAAAAATGCAGGTATGTATTCCTTGGGATTTAAATAATCAATAAATTTGGTTTTTTAATAAATTCTGTGTGTAAACAAAAAAAAAGTGTAAGAATTAGTGAGATTTTTTTGAGGGTCAGGCATTTTGATGTTTCTGTGGAAAAACAAAGAAGAACAGAGAATGTTTAAAAAAGGTATTTTTCCATTGTGTATTGTTTCTTGCCCATCTAAATGAAGAGAACAGCACTTGGCTTGTAACACTGTAGCATTCCATGAGTGACGTAATTTATAAGAAGAGTAATCGGGGCATTTGGTTGCTCTTGTACTTTCGTAGTGAATCTGTAAGACTTTGGTAAAACAAGTACATGTACCAAACTGGGGAGGTAAAACTTGTAACTGTACAAATAAAATGAACATAAATATGCCTGGTCAGTACCTTACCTAGGATAGTTGCTTATTTTCTAGCAATGAGATTAAAATTTTTAATCTGTCTCTTCTGAATGTAGCAAAATTGTCTTCTCCTCAAAGAAGCATTGTAAAATGTCCTTAGAGAACAAAGTTTTATTACATAGATGATGCTAAATGGCCTGTGTTTTTTCTCATCAAAATAAAAAACCCTAGTCATTCTTAAAATTACTGTGAAAGAAGGAGTCTGAGTTAAATTGGCTTCTTCCTCTATTAGGTGAAACTACCAGCAGCATTTCCTTATTGTCCATGATACCATTTTAACAGACTTCGAAAAGCTTTTAAGAACTATCCAACCTGGATTACAGCATGTGAGTGTTAGCGGTCTCCCAATGATGAGCTGTGACTTAACCCAGGAAAAAAATACATGTGGAGAACATTACTGTTGATTCAGTTTATAATAGCTTGTGATTTATATTGGTTTTGATATGCTTTTACAGTTGTAATTTGTTTTGTATTTTCAGGAATGGTATCACAGTGCTCTGAAAGAGCTGGAGAACAAAGTAAAACACTATACTCCACTGATATGTGAGAAAAAGAAGCCAGTGCCATTGAAACAGTATACTCCAAAAATTGTGAAAGTGTAAGTAAAGAACAATGGATGCAATGGAAAGGTGCATTTAAACCTTAAGATTTTAGAAAGCTAGAATGGATTTGGAAAGCATGACGCAAAACAGAAGTGTTTTTCTGCTAGATTTTCTGCATAATTCATGAGGGGCCAGCTACTTGGGTGGTAGGGAGGGAAAGAAAAAAAAGGAAAGAGGAATTCTAAGAGCAAATACTATCCTGTAGGAAAAATAGCACTGGGGGTCAACTCTTGCCCATATAATGAATTGTAAATTCACAAATTTCAAGATGATTAGATGGTTATTATCCTGTCAGGTGCTTTACTGAATGCTCTGTCAGGCACTCAAGTCAGAAGAACAAATATGAGTAGTTCATATGTATATGAAATATATGAAGGTAAAAAGATGAATGAGAAAAACACTAATTTAGTTTTGCAGATAATAGAACAGTGTTCTGATTCAGGAAATGTGCTTTATATTGGCTGCTGACTTATTTAACCATATTGGTTATCTACAGGGGCACAAAGTGTCTGCTTTATTTATTCTAGTAATTGAGGAGGACAGCTTTGCTCTGCCGTACACACTTATCCCCAAGTAACTCATCAGACTTTTTCTGTAAAATGCATCTACTGAGAAGGTCTGCAAAAATTTAAGATGTGTTGGGAGATTCCATCTTTCTCCAGACATCTTCCATTCTTCTACTCTAGCTGTTTTAGTCTGTTCAAAGTGCAGGCTGCATATGGGGAATTGAAGTGTGGTCACTGGCTGCTGATAATGTGCAGTTAGAAGGTCTGGTGAGTGTTTTTCCAGTATGTTCATTGGGCAGCTCCTTATTTTGCAATTTAATTATATGCAGGAATTAAAATACTGATTTAATTTTTATACAAAAATTCTCCTTATAAATATGAAAAAATTGCGGGTTTAAGGTGTTCTGTGCTCACACATACATTCTCATTACAGCTTAGAGTTTGGAAGAAAGCAGGCAGGCAGCAAGAAGGAGCAAGAAAGAAAGCAGTTGATCCAGAGGCATAAACGTGAACTTAAAGGAGCCATTCGTGAGATTCGGAAAGATAACCAGTTTCTGGCTAGAATGCAACTGTCAGAAATCATGGAGAGGTAACGTAGCCTTTGTTTCAGCACCACTTTGGGGGTTCTGCTGTGTGTTCGTTTCTTTGCTGTGTGCCAAGACTGCCATTAACTGCCATCAACCATACTAAACTTAAATAAAATGGGACAATCTGAGGAAAATAGAGAGCATTTAAAGTGTTTTCAACTTTGCGGTTTCATTTTTCTAGTTTAAGAGGATGCAAAATGTTTTTATTTAAACAGTGTGTTGATGAAATTTAAGAATTGTGGGGCTTTTTATTAATTAATAATTATTCTGTAAGTATATTTATTTTCCCTAATATAATCTTTCTGAAATATTTTGTATGTTGATTGTTTTACAGAGATTCGGCCAGAAAAAGAAAAGTGAAAGAGCTTCTTGGTAGCCTTGCTACACAGGAAGGTGAATGGAAAGCAATGAAAAGGAAAAAATTGAAGAGTTAATTGGGACTATCTACAACAGGAAACCTACTGCCATATAAAATACCCCAATCTTATGGCTTTTGAACAGATTTTAATTGCATTTTTGGATGCATTCCTTTTGAGGAGACATCATCAGATCTGTTTGAAAAAATGAACCTGCTTATTAGGAAAATCCTCAACTTTTCCTAAGGAAAATAAAAATAACACTTTTGTATGTGGCATGCTTCTGTTTTATTTTAATGAGAATATTTGGATGAATAATCAGAATTCTAAGTCTAAAACCTGATCACACACACCTGACTTGACTTGCACACATACACACACAAATTGTACAGCAGAAACCTTTGATTACAGCAGGCTGGTGACAGGTCACTTGTGAGGTTTCAGTTCAAGGCCAGTTCTCTTCAACACCTTCATCAACAATTTGGACATGGGACTCAAAGCTACACTAAGATTTGCTGAAGACATTGAATGGGAGGAGCTGTTGACTCCCTCAGAGGCAGAAAAGCCCTGCAGACAAATTCACCAGCCGTGTGAAGTTCAGCAAGTGCTGGATTCTGCGCCTGGGATGGGGCAACCCTGGATGTACAGAGAGACTGAGGAATGAGAGGCTGGAAAGCAGCACCATGGAAAGGGACCTGGGGGTCCTGGTTGACAGAAAGTTGAACATGAGCCAGCAGTGCTCTGGCAGCCAGGAGGGACATCCCTGTCTTGGGGACATCAGGTACAGCATCACCAGCAGGGCCAGGGAGGGATTGTCCCGCTCTGCTCTGCACTGGGGCAGCATCACCTCAAGTGCAGGATATAAAGCTATGAGAGAGTGCCCAAAGTGGGGGACCAGCAAAGATGGTGAAGGGCCTTGAGGAGAAGCCGTGTGAGGAGTGGTTGAGGGCACTTGGTCTGTTCAGTCTGGAGAAGAGGAGACCGAGGGAAGATCTCACTGCAGTTACAACTTCTCGTGAGGGGAGGTGGGGTGGCAGACACTGATCTATGGTGATAGTGACAGGACTCAAGGGAATAGCCTGAAGTTGTGTCAGGGGTCATTTAAATTGGATATTAGGAAAAGGTTCCTCTGAAACATCTCCCCACGGAAGTGGTCACAGCACCAAGCCTGACAGAGTTCAAGAAACTCTTGGGTGCGTGGTGTGACTCTTGGGGATGGTCCTGGTAGGACATTCTATGTTCTTTTTTTAACATTGAATAGTTGCAGGCAGCTCTCATAATGGTAGTGTAATTTAAACAGTAACATTTTAATTAGTCTGCAGCATCTGGACATGCCAAATTGTGTATTGAGTAATGGAATCAACTTTTAAGTAGAAGTTCTTCGTAAAGTTGTACATCCATTCATCTCTTCAGTAAGTTTTGAATTGAGCACAGCTCTGAAGTTCTTAATTATCTAGGGTGATTAATTAGATTTCCTCAGTATGTTCAAAACTGTCTGACTTAAGGGAACAGTGATATCCTTAGCTTTCTTCCACTTAATTTATCATGTATGTCTAATCACTGATAACTGCCAAGCATGACTTTGAAAAGCATCTGCTCTTCTAACAGAGCCAATAAACGCTTCTAATGCTTTCTTTTTGTACTGCATTTGTGAAGAAATGTTGCAATGAAACAAAAAACATCACAGTTACTGATGGGTGCTAGTCTGAACTAGGTTCTCTGTTCAGGTATTCACTACCTATTTGGTAAATTCAGTGATAGTTGTTATACATTGAACAAAATTGTAATATTTCCATGGAAAACTGTTAGGAAAACAAAATTCCCTTTTACATTAACATTTTGATTTCAATCTGAAAGACAAACTATAAAGTAAGACCTGTATTAAGAATGAACTTAGGGCCATGGCTCTTTACGAAAACAAACCCCCAAAGCTCCCTCCATTTTCAAATACTGTTCCTAGATCTGATCTGTGTTTTGGCCAATATATAACTGAGATGTCATAATGCTCTACCTACTGTTCATGAAGAACTTTCATGCAGTCAGTAACTCTGATTTAAGAGTTAGGCTTGGTTGTTTTGAACTGGCTTAGAATGTTATCTTTGTTCTGTTTTCTGGGGTTTTTGGTTAGGTGTTTGCTTTTTGGGGGTTTTTTTTTTGGGATGTGGGGTTTTTTGGTTGGATTTTTTTTTGTTGTTGGCCAGTTTGAGGTTTTTTACAAATTAAAGTATTGGAAGCAGGACTAAAACTAAGAGGGGATGAGTTGAAACACAGCCTTTACACTTAGTCTCTAATGCCAAAACTGTCTTTGTTAGGTAAGTCTTGTTTCTTAAAAGAGAAAAGCACTTTATTGAAGGAAAAGGCTTTTATTAACTGTCAGTGTGACTAGTAATGCAAGTAATACGTGATTATCATCAGCTTTTTTTTGTTTGTAAAAGCACTTGTATTAAGTGTTAAAATAGGCTGGATGCTAAGTACATGTAGGGAAGATACTTGTGTCATGCAAAAATTAGTAAGATTCCTATGTTTGAAATCCATTCACGCTTTTAAAAAATAAATTCATTTTCAGATAGCTTTGCTGATTTTGGAAAGGTTATCTTCTGAAACATCAAAGGAACCTCAGAAGATTAGTATACCTCCTGTTTTATTTATTTGGCACAGTATGAATTTTTTTCTTTTAAGCAAAACCTTTTTAAGTCAAGAACTTGAGAATGAAGTAATGAGGAAGGAGCTAACTTCCTATTTCATGCTATAAATTAGTACTTTCAGTTTGGAGTTTTGGTCACGGTCTATATAGCACAAATAGTAAGTATTATTATTTATTTATCAGACTTTAGCAGTAGCTTCAGCTACTGCTGTCCAGCAGGATATTAGAATCACAGAGAGGCTGAAAGAGGCACTTTGATCCTGATTTTTGATTCCGCTTGGAGCTGCTTTTTATTCCTCAGTAAGAGAGGTAAGAAAGAAAGAGGGTAGAGAGACAATGATAATGTTTCTGGGACAGGACATTTTCTGGGACAAGAGAATGAACATGAACATCTTGTGATGCTAATGAACAAAGATGAAGGATGAGGAAACCTCAGCTGATAAACTTACACAACTGTTTTGGAATGCCAGACTGAAAGTAGTTCTGTTTGAAATCTTGTTGAATTAAAATCACTGTATGCAGTTTTACAAATTGTGTTGTCAATGTTTAAAGTTGGATTTAATATTATAAACCTAACTGTGGTGCTTAACACACAGTATTTTACATGAGTAGGAGAGCAGGACTACCTAGACCTGCCTCAGCTTAAAAGTCAATCTGGTCTGGCAGTTTAGCCATTGCTCAAGTACCACAGTAGCTGGGCAGTGTTGCTGCTCTGATGTGATAGGAAGGTCTGGTCATTTGGACTACAAAGGGCTTGAACCTGCTTGAGTGCTGGCAGCTCTTCTCATAGAGCTTCTTGAACACCATCACATTTACCAGTTATTGTCTTGTCTCTCTGTTTCTTTTAACCCAGGACTTGTCATAATGGGCCTTTTGACACATCAATTATCAATTGTAAATCTGTATTTAATTATACAGAAAAAGAAACTATTCTGTATCTAGAATAAAGTCATCACACACAAAAAAGGAAAATTACCATTTTGCCTTTAGTTTCAGGTAGCTTATCTGTCAACATCAGCTGTCCCAGAGAATAGCTACCCTGACTATGAATATTGTAAAGAATAGGGTGAGAACAAAACTGTTCAGCTAGAAACTGCATAAATTACCTTTTTTATGACAGCATGAAAAGCTTCCTCAGTAGTTTGGTCTTTTGGTTGTCAGTTGGAAGCTGGTAAGCAGTTTGATGTTCTCAGTCATGCCTTGCAGAAGTTACCATCTCCCATGATGTGGTAGGTGGTAACTGCTCTGTGTAAGGCTTCCCCTCTGGCCATCAGCTTTCTGCTGTGTGCAGGCTCTGAGGCTGCTCCCGAGCTCAGCAGGGGCACTTTGTCTGCTCTGCTGGGCACAGGCTGGTGTCAGCCATAGGAACTGGTGGGACTTCTTTCCTCTTCATGGGCCTTCTAGGTGTTTGGGAAAGTCAAACAGAAGCTCTGACATAGAACTTTTGGCAGCTTTATCATCATTCTGAGACCATGAGGTGTTACTTATTCAGGGGGTCAAAAGCATTCTGTGAATGTGCTCCTTGCAGTCTTCCAGGTTGTCTCCTAAACTAAACAGGTATATTTCAGTCCTAAATGTATTGACTATACCATCTTGCTTAGTTAAAATGACTGGTTATTTGTAAGGATTTGAGTTCAGGGAAGGTTGGAGTTGGGGTTTTTTTCTCCTTCAGTTAATTAGGTCTGGAGTGGAAAACTAAAAGCCTTCATGCAGTCTGAACACTGGCTGAGTCTAAAATACTAAGATGAAGACCCTGTATGGCATTAAATCCTTTAAAATATTGGTATTAGGGCTAACATTGCTTTTTAGTAATAGAGCAGGGAAGTAAAAGCCAGACTAAATGAGGCGTTACTTCAGTAAAAAAACCACGACTGATATAAGAAAAAGGCCTGTGTTAATAAATGTAGCCTAGAAACCAAATTTAAGTTGTTACCTGTCAGATGTGCAAGGTTTTGGACTGGGAAGGAGTGGGTAATGATGTATCTAGTTCTAGAAACAGTGTAATGTGTTTACATGGAGGATTGTATGACATGGTTGACTGCAGTAACACAATTGGGCTCAGTGAACTGCAAAAGCTTTAGGCCAGTAGGTTTAACAACAGGAAGAGCTGGTTTTTTTGGTGTTTCGTTGGAGGTTTTTTTAAGTATCTGAATTCAGATGGTGCCTGATCAGTTATATACAGTGATTAGCAGCCAGAAGAATACATCTGTATATATTTTTCAGACATTAAAAGATTATTCATACTTAGTCTAGAGCACCTCAAAACAGACATTTGCCTCTGAATGGGCTGCGATCATTGTGTAATCATTCACGTTTTAGACTATGTACTGAATCTACCATATTTCTCATACCAAACCAAGTACATAAAATTTTCAGTTATACGTGAGATTAGCAGCTCACTATTTGAGTTAGCCAGTTAGGTAACTATTTGATCTAATTGGCATGTTAATCCTGATGTTACGCTTACATAAGCTCCTCCAAGTCTAATCAGCTGGCAATCCATGATGGAGATGTCACTGAGTGCAACATCTATGTCCGAGTGCTAATAACTACATCCACCCAAAACTGCATTGCCTGCAAGGGAACCAGAAGTTTTTTCAATACCTGTATTAATTTGCTTTATATACGTTGCTGGCAGATTCTTACCTGTTTGGTGACGCATCTGCCTGAGTCCACTTGTAACCGCATCTTCCCGTTTTAATTAGGCAGCTGGACACCAGACACGCCTGGATAAGGGAACAGTGCTCGGTGGCGCTTACAATACCACAGCTATTCATGTTCTCCGGGCTAAAAAACTTAAGTGTTAAGGGAGAAGTTTGGTTTGGGAACAGAGTTACATCTTTTGCAACTACCTTTTTCTGTTTGTCAGATAGCCCATATCAAAGCCGCAGCTAACTGCTGTTGTAGCAACAAACGAAACATCGCTCTTGGAACAAGTGTTTCAAGAACTGTCTTTAAGGGCGAAGGAAGGGCTGTGTTGTGAGGCACGCGATCCCCGCGGGCCGGTTCATTTCCGAGGACGCGGCGCTGCCCTGGGTGCGGGCTCAAGCCCCGCCGCGCCCCGCGGAGCCGCTCGGGCGGGCCGGGTCCGTCCTCGGCGGCGCCGGGCGCGGGCCGGGAGCGGCTCCATCCCCGCCGGAACAGGAAGGCGGCCGGGGCGCCGCGGAGGGCCGGGGAGGAGCCGCCGCCCGCAGCATCCCCGGGGAGGCTCTTGGCAGGCGGGGGCCGCCCGCACACCCCGGAGTCAGCGGTAGGTGCCGGGGGCGGGGGCGGATGGGCGGCGGGAGCGGCGGGGGGG
>VZRV01008876.1:587523-630023 GCA_013398115.1 Falcunculus frontatus
CCCCGGCGGGTGCGGGTCCCCGGGCCCCTGGCGGGAGGGACCCCGTGTCCTCCGCCTCATCTCTGTGGGGCCGCCCCTTCCCTGCCCTGGGGAACTGCGGCTTGTCTCTGTGCCCCGGCCGAGCGCCTGCCCTGACCTGAGCCAGGGCTGTGGGAGGGAGGCAGAGGAGCCCTCCCGAGGCTGAGCAGGTAAAGCCGGGCCCGGGAAATTGTAAAGGGGGAGAAGGTGAGGTAAGAAAAGCCCGAAAGGATGAAATTCTGGCTGGTGGCAGATGACAAATCTCAGTTCGTGCGTTAGGGCAGGGCCAGCTTTGGTGCTGATCCCTTCCTGGGAGCCACCACATCAACCTCCGGCCCTGCGGATGGTGGTCAGGGACAGAAGCGACGAGACACGGCCGGGGAATCCCGAGGGAAGGGCTGGGGAGAGCCGGGCAGAGCCAGCGAGTGTCAGGGACTCCCGTGTGCGGAGAAACAACTTCCCCAAAGTGACAGCGCTCCCTCTCCCTACGCGCCTCACACAAAGCAGATGTCGCGGTGGAGCTGGAGTGCTCTGGTTTTGCTGTCAGGATGCCAAGGGCCTGTAAAATGTTGTGTGGCTTCCTGCCTAGCAAAAAATTATGGGGAGGTTTGAGCAACAAAACTGATGGAGCACAAAGGCAGAAACATGAAGTACCTTGGGATATTGCGTAAGGGAAATTGCAACCACGCAGCCAAAACTGGAGCAGAGTGAAAGGTCAGTTGCAAGCATGAATGGGTTCGAGCTGCACACTGGCAGAAATGTTCGTGAGGGAAAGGTGTGAAGGATGTTACCTTTGTAAATAACCCTGGAATAAAGTTCAGCTTTGTCATACAATTCAATGGATGAATAAACAAACTGTGAGGAAAATCAAGATAGAATCTGCCCCAATGAACCCATGCCTCAGCTGTTGGCTGGACAGACCTAGGGCCAGAGAGTATTTGTTTAAAGGAATGGTTATTTTGGCTCTATGTGCTCTTTTATCATTTGGGTAAGCAAATAATGCCAAATATTTGTAGCAGTGATGATTTGCCATTTTAAATAAAAGGATCTGGAACATAAATCTGCTAGTGATCAGACCAGTTTGGTTAAGAGCATCATGCCAAGAGTTTAGTAAATGGATTGCAGGTGGCCCCCTTCCATGTTTATTTACCTTATGGCATTTGAGCTTTAATAATGCTTCAGTGCTAATAAACTGACTTCACAGGTAAAGAAATATCACAATAATGTTTATTGCTGAGCATGACAAAGTGTTATGGCCTTCAATTAGTGTAGTATTGTTTTCTATGCACAAGTGCCTTGTGTAAGTAATATGGTACATCTGGTCTGGAATAAAACTTATATTAAGAATTGCTCATTGTTTTCAGTCCTGACTCATCAAAGTCAAAGAATGTTTTTGTATTAATTGGCTTTGGATGAAATTCTGTCTCCTTTTTTACTCTTTTAGTGCAACAAATGTGCAGGGATTTTTGTAGAAGAAGGGACTGTAAATTTGATTCTTTTATGACTGAGATATCTATGTTTTACAAGTCTGAAGTTTGCAGTTCAATGGTTTATGTATTACTCCTTGATTTTGATGTATGTTGAAAATGAGTTTATTTTCAGGATTGACACCAACTCCTTTATTTGTTAAATACTGAACTATATATGGCCTGCATCCTTATTTAGGGCTTTAAGATAGTTTTGGAGTATTATCAAAGAGAGTTGATAGTTCTGATATTTCTGACAAAATAAAAATGCTGCCTTAATCATTTGATGCCCCAGCTTGGTGGCTATCTGGAGAAAGAAATAAAAAATGAAGTTTAAAAATTTTCTTCTGTTGTTTCTTGTGTTGCTCTGTGGGGTTTATCTTTAAGACAGCATTCCTGCAAAAGTTAGGAAGTCTGCTTTTTTCTTTTTCTGTTTTTTTTTAACTGTTATTGTTTTGGTCATTTCTAGTATACACTGAAGGCGTAAATAAACTCTTACTTGGATATGAATATTTGGAATAGAGTGCCCTTTCATACATATTTTACTGTAATGCTGAGTTGAAAACACATAGAGAAGTTGTATTGGTGTTTGTCACATGTTGACAAGCTTCAAATGCTCCTTGGTTCTATTCTATTTGAAGGTGCTCCTATAATAGAGTTTGTTGTTTTATTGCCTCTCTTGATGGGAACGAACTTGGTGCTGAGCTAATAACCAAGACTAGAGAGTTGAGGCTCTTGTTCCCATGTTCCCAGGTAGCTTAATATAGCCAGAACTTATTTTTGTGAAGTCTGTAGAAAGTAGGAATGAATCAGCAAGATAGTCTTATGAAAGGCCAGCAAAAGGCTTCCAGTTGACTGGATATAAATGTAATTTTTTTTAGAAGCAGAGCATTGGGAACATGGCCCTGCGAGAGAGAGGAACCAGCAGCAGCTCCATCAATGACAAGCAAGAACAGAACTATAATCGTGTTATTACAATTGTCTTCCTGGCACTCTTCATCGACTTGTTGGGATTTGCTCTCATCTTGCCGCTGTTTCCTTCCATCCTTGATTATTACAGCCAAACTGAGGTAAGTAACAGAGAAAGTCAGCCCACAGAAAGTATTAGGATCTTGAGGGAGGAATGGAAGAAAAATCACTTGCCTTGGGGCAAACCAAACAGCTGTAGGAAGATTAATAATTACCCAGCACATATAAATTCATGTGACTGAATTTATTTTTTAGTTCATGGACTGAATTTATTTTTGAACCTGCATAAGACTCTTCACCCTTGTTTTTTCATTAAAATGAGAGATTTGTTTTAATGAAAATTCAGGTATTTCTTAGGGACTGCTCCTTGTAGTTACCAATGCTTTCGTGTCTTACACTGATGTCACTGGTGAGACAGTTCATAATGGATCTGCATGCTGGGGTTTATCTAAGAACCAAAGAGATGAGAGCTTTTACCCCACCAGAGGATTTCACACAGTCACTTGCTCCCTCCCCCAGCGTGGAGTTCCATCTCAACTTCCATTCCTAGCAGGGAGCTGGCTGCTGCTCCAGGAACAGAGAAGGTCCTGTTGGATCCTGGCTGTGCAGGTGCTCATTGTTACCCTTCTCAGGTTTTACTGGCATTGCTGGTCAAGATGAATATGTTGGCATGGGAGAATTGTTTTTGCAGCCCACACCTCTGTCTCTCAGCCCCTTTCTAACCCCACTCCAACTGCAGCTGTAGGCTTTGTCCTTCTTACAACCGTATCTCTAACCCAAACCATGGGCTCTGATCTCCAAGATCTTCCCCCACTTCCAGTGTATTTCCAATAGCCAAGATCTTCACCTTCTTTTCCAGACCTTCTTCTTCAAGTCCTCCTCCTCTTTTTGGGAATCATTCTTTTTTTTTGCACCACCTTTTCTTTCTGCATCTGCAAGCTCCCGGTTCTCCCAGGCTAAACAGTCTGTGTGCAGAAGGACAGAGTGTGTCTCATATTGCCTTTTTAACTGAAAGATTCAGGGCATGCCTGTTTAATTCAGGATTTAGCAAGTAATGGGCCTAATGGTTTGAAAAAGTTCAGATTCAGACATTCCCCCACCCAAACATATACACCCAATTATCTGCTGTCTGTTAGCATTCACAATTTAAGCTATTTTTGGCCTATGATCAGTGAGGAAATTTTCCCTTGTGAGGAGGAGGAAGAGGGAAGGAGTCATCTAACATTGTCTCTAGTTCACTAAGCTCTGATGCTGTCTTTGAAAATGAAACAGAGAGATTGTATTCCTGCTTCTATTTCCCTGTTACCTGTTTTTCAGGATGGATTGTATTTGTCATTGCAACGTGGTGTAGACTGGTTTGCAGTGATGGCTGGGATACCTCCAGAGCGGAAATACAACAGTGTCTTGTTTGGAGGTAGGGAAACCAAACAAACAAGCTAACAGCCAAAAAACAATGTTCTTTCCAGGTTATTTGCAATGTTGATGTGAAGAATGACAAGAAATACAAAAAGCATACTTGCCTGTTGTTAGTTCTAGATTTAAGTAACACAGAAAATGTCTCTTAGAGTAGACTATAAATTATTTTGTTTTCACCACACTGATAGCAGTGAAGAGTTGGACAGCCCCATCTCTGTCATTTGGAGACACCTAAACAGGCAGGAGGAATGGAATTAACAGGAACCTTATGAAATTCAGTAAGGACAAATTTTAAGTCCTGCCTGTGGGAAAGAGTAGTCCTTGCAATGGTACAGACTGGACACTGACTGATGGCCCTGGGGGTCCTGGTGAGCAGCAAGCTGAGCATGAGCCAGCCCTGGCAGCAAAAGTTACCAACAGCTCCTGGAATGTGTGAAATGAATCAGAGTGAGTGGATTAAGGGAAGTATCATCTTCCTCTGTTCAGCACTTGATAGACTATATCTGAATTGTTACATCCAGTTTTGGTCCCCAGTACCAGGAAGGATGTCCATGCACTGTGGTGAGTTCAGTGGAGAGCTCTGAGGATGGAGAGTATGGGGCTCTTGGCTGGTCTATGGTGCATGGCAGCTTTCCAACACCTGTGGGAAGGTTATGGAGAGTGAGGATCTTCACTGAGGTGTGTGTGGGAGGAGAGGCAACAGGTGTAAGTGGAAGCAGGGGAGTTTCAGAGGGGAAATAGGGAGGAACGTTTTTCCAGTGAGGATGGTCAGTGGAACAGGCTGCCCAGAGCAATGTCCATCCTCAGAGATTGTCAAACCCTGATTGGGTAAGGCCCTGAATCTGCTCTGACCTCACAGCTGACCTTATGAGCAGGTGGTTGGAGTAGGTGACCTCCAGAGATCCTTTTTAACCTGAATTATCCTATGGTCTTACTCAATTTGTTCTACGGATTGTTATAGAAATACAGGCCTGCTGTTCCTTGTTGTCAGACTGCCAGCTGAGGGTCAGGAGCCTGCTGTGCTGGGCCCTGGCAGTCACAGAAATTACTCTCCCTTCACAATTGATCTGCACGTGATCAGAGATCAATCAGTAGGAAACACTGCAAATAGAAACTTGTGAGTTCCAGCCTTGCTTGCCCCTTGGGCAGGTATAGTGCAGCACTGCTTCTAAATCTCATTAGTCTTATTAAAAGCAGCAGAGCCGCTGGCTTGCAGTACCCATAAGCATTTGCTGTCACTAGGACACCAGTGTGCATGAGCTTCAGCAGGAACAGTGAGGGAAATATGTCATGTTAAACATCAGAGACTCTTCTGGATTCTTGCCATCTAGACGGTTGTGACAAAACCGTGATTTCAGAGTATGAAGATATGAGGGTGACTGGGTTAATTTTAATTAGACCCTCTCTACCCTCTCTTTTTAGTGAGCTGAGGCCTCCCCCCAGATAAGCAAAGGGCTTTTAAAATAAACTAAATTAAACACAAAACTTAATTAGAATATGTGTGAATGTATTGTTACTATTTAAAGTAGTTTAATTGGGTATAACAGGCATTAGGAAGTTTGTAAGCTGTTTTCCTCTTTCCCACTGTATCCTTGCAGGCATGTTTTTCTTTCTTTGCTCATTTTTTAGTCAAATTACTGGCTTTGAATGCTAGGAAACAGTTTTTTCTTTAATCCCTCAAGCTGCTTTCTGTCTCCTCTAAGGCTTGACCAGAAGCCTCCTACTTTCAACTGCTCACCATCTCAGACTGTTTAAACAAGGGGTGGGAACTCCCAGTCGAGTCCAACTTGTTGCTTTTCCTTTTACCTGCTGTGTCCTGTACTCTTGGGAGTGCTGTGTGGAAAGTTTCATTATAGTTGTGATGTTAAGCAGAGGCTGCTGCAGCCTTCCTGCAGCCTGTGTTCCTTCAGTGCCTTCGTCTGCCACAAGGAGCATAGGATTGGGAAGGTGCTTGCAAGATCATCTTGGTGTTTCTCCCAATGCCAGATGTATTTTTCTCTTTCATTTTTGCTTAGACTGCAACCTCTTCAAGGCAGAAACTTCTCTGCCCGTGTTAGAGCCCTGAGGGCACCAATACTTAGCTGCTATGACCAGTCATCACCCACACATTAGGTCTGATTTAATTCAGGAGCTGTATTTCAGACTTTGTCTCCAGGGCTGTCTCTGTCCCCATCTCTTGGATGGGCCTCAGACCCACATTGGAGGTGCCTTGTCTCCCAACCTACATCATAGTGTTGTTTCCACTCCCTTCTCTGCCCCTGGCTCCTGCTGGTCCAGACTGGACTCCCTGGAAGGATGTGTTGAATAACCCTTGCCTTGTCTGGGACTGTCCGTGGGCCCTGTTGGCAGCACCTGCTCTGCCCGACCCCTCAGACCGTGGGGCACCCAGGCTGGTGAGGGCACTGCCAGTGCTGTGGTCACCCTCAGCTCCCGATTCCTTCCCCCATGTGGAGCAGCCCTGCTTTTGCTGCATGCTGGCTTGGAAACATTTGGCATGAAAGGGTGTTTTTACAGTGCTAGAAACACAATGAAGGGAACTGTGTGTCATAAACTGCCAGTGTAGAAGTCTGTAAGATATTTTACACAGTTTTTTTGAGCTTTGAGTTATCACAAGCAGCTCTTCTCAACAAGGTGTTCAGTATCAATATTCTGCCTCCCTCAAAGTTGATGGGAGCAGAACTTCTGGCCTGTCTCTCCTCTGCCTTTTAAAGCTTTGATAGCTGAATGATCTGAAACATATAACCCAGTTTTTCCTTGAGAGAAAAACTGTGACAGCAAGGCATCTTTTGCCTGCTTGTTGAGAGCGTAGTGCAAATTAATAAGTCTGTGAAGCTAGAAATGGCAAGAGAAAAGAGGAATTAAAGATCACAGAAGCTGGAGGCAGATTTCAAAAGACTCTTGGAGTCTGTTGGAATCACTCCTACCTCTTAGGGTGTCTCAGTAACAGCAGTGCTTAAGTCCTTCTTTCCATGATAAAAGGAAAGAAAAACTAATTAAGTGTGACAGAATCAGGTTCAAACAATCAAAAATGTCTTAAAAGAACTGCAACTATTAAAGACTGTGTTATCTCTGCTTTAAGAACAGCAAATGTATGTAGTCAGCAGGGAAACATTGGAGAATCATCATTCCATAATAACCAGTGAGTATCAAAGCCCTTCTCACCAGTGAAGTAACCAATAAGTCATCCAGTTTATGCCTGTTACTCTGTTCTGTCTGTATCTGCTGCCTCAGTTAAGTAACAATGCAAGGTTGGTGTTCTGAGAGTGGCATGGTTTCAGAGACAAAGGTATTCATAGCTGCTGTTTTACATTTAATTTAAAGTTTTTATCACGTATAATATAATAGATCTCAAACAGCTTGGCTGTCTTTGTATTTAAGATGAAGGTAGCAAGTATAATGATACGTATCTTTTTATCTTTTTTTTTTTTTAGGTCTGATTGGCTCAATCTTTTCCATCCTGCAGTTTTTCTCCTCTCCCCTCACTGGTGCTGTGTCAGACCACTGGGGCAGAAGGCCTGTCATCTTGATGACAGTGGTATGTGTCACATGCTGATCTCAGTCATGGCATCTCAATACACAGTGGGAGGCACCATGATCTTGTGCTTAGCACAGAAACTGAATTGTGTGTGAGTTGTGACAGCCAGAGTTCAGTTCTGGAATTGAATTTCCTAGATCTGTTGGTTGTTGACTCTTGCCAAGTCACTTGGCCACACTTCCAAGTGCTTAAACTGAACTTCCCAGACCCAGAATTGTACAGAGAAGACACCAAAATACTTACCTGTTTCTGTCATTTTCCAAAATCCCTTTCCCCTGTGTATGGGAGAATGGCTTCAGATGCTCTGTTGACAAATGTTAGACTTAATTCCTATGTATTTTAGATCATCAAGTGATTAATGAGGGCTGATCACTTCATGACCTGTTCCACGGAGCCTGGGAATTGCTGGTTGGGAAGGGCTGTATAGCACTGCGAGATGTATTTCTTATGAACATGAACATTCTCCTTATTTTGAACTCAGATTTCTCTTGAATTTGGAAACAAATGGAGTGGGATGTACAAAAATGTTTTGTGCCCAGGATGGCTTTAACTTTCACAGAATTTTGCTCTTCTACTTTTGTTAGAAATATCACGATTATATGTAGTTTGTATGGACTTGTTTCTATTTCTTTTATATCACTGTTCAGGACATGTTCAGTGTCAGTGTATTCAGCCATTTCTGTTACATGGGGTTTGGAGCAGCCATTGAAAACAAATAAAAACTATAAATGTTTAGCTGGGAAATGTGCAGAAATGATATACCAACTTTGCTTTGCTTTATAAAGAACCCTTTCTTGCTTCTGCAGATGGGTTTGATAGCATCATACTCACTATGGGCTGCCTCTCGGACTTTTGGCGTTTTTCTTCTCTCCAGGATCATAGGTGGAATAAGCAAAGGGAATGTCAGCCTCTCCACAGCTATAATTGCTGACTTGCACTCCCCAAAAGCACGGAGCAAGGGCATGGTGAGTTACATTTGTGGGGTACACATTTAGTTTTAATGGGCAACTTTTAATTGATTTTGGGTGCTCAGTATGTCTTCCTCAGGTGTGTATTCACTGATGGAGTGAAAACATGACTTTACATTCTGCCTTGCTTCTGGAAAGATGCCAGATCATATTCCTGGGAGCTCTTGGACTTTTGCCAACAACCTTCACCTACAAGTGAAACACAGACGCTCTAGAGATGGGAAAACGATCTTGTTTCAGTGTTAGAACTGTTACTCCTGCTGGTAACTTTAATTCTGATTATAATAGGTTAGAAATCACAAGGTCTTATGGCCCAGTTTTGGCAGCTGGAAGCCAGTTACAGGGCAACCCCTTTTCCTCACCTTCCCGAGCTGTGGAAGCGTAGCAGCACAGCACAGTGTGCTCCTGACTTCTTGCACTGGCTTCAGGATCTGAGCTCAGTGGGTAAAGGATGTGACATTTGGCTGACTGAGAAGTATGAGCAGCTGCCTTATCCACTTCCAGAAGGCAGTGGCCCAGATGGAAACACCCTGCAGACTGAACTTGGCCTGTGAATTACCGGTTATATCTTTTATCCTATAAAAACCTTGGAGGCCCAGACTTAACAATCTTAACAGATTGTTATAAGCCACTACAGAGGACAGCAGCTTCTTGGGAGAGGAAGGCTTTAGATTTCACAGTGATAGCTAATGAATCTTCCAAGCAATTTATTATAATCCTGGTAAGCCAAAATGCATTTTTATTTGTGGAGAGAGGTAACTATATATAAAATGGGTCAGGACCTATTTTTAGGGCCTGAGAGTAAGTCACTTAGTACAGCATGGCTCATGTTCACATGGCTTGTATTCTCTTCTTTTCCAAAGCAAAGTAGGCATGTTCATTCTGCATTCTGGGAAGCAAACAGCATCTGACTGAAGCTATTCTCAAACAGTGATGGGCCACTGCCTGTTCCTGCCACTTCCCTGACTGGACAGAAAACAAAATCATTTCTTTGGAAACAGCAGGTTTTTCACACTTCGTGTTTTTGCTGTGCAGTCCCTGCATTCTTGGGGTGATTAGGTTCTGTACCTGGTTAATCCAAATCAAGAACTGAGCTGCCTGAAAAAAAGTGGTGTCTAAAATTCTCTGTTTGTGTATCCCTGCAGGCCATGATTGGTGTTGCTTTCTCCCTGGGCTTTACCCTGGGCCCCATGATGGGTGCTTACCTCGCCATGCAGACAGAGAAAGGAGAAGTCTTCTACCTTCGTTCAGCATTGTCAGCACTTGTGTTTTCTGTGGCTGATTTCATTTTCATCTTCCTCCTTCTTCCTGAGACACTTCCCAAGGAAAAACGGGTAAATGGACAATCAGTCTCAAGATCTGTGTTTTCTGTAAAAATAGGATTTGAGAATTGTTGAAATACTGGAAACAGTGAAGAACAGGCTTAGCCAGTGTCTCAGAAACTTAGCTCATTCCTGGGGTTAGGATTATTATTAAGGCTGGTGTCAAAGCAGTTGTATGATCATAGAATCGTAGAATATTTTGGGTTGGAAGGGACCTTAAAGATCACTTATTTCCAACCTCCCTGCCATGGGCAGGGACACCTTCCACTAGACCAGATTGATCAAAACCTCATCAAACATGAACTTGAACACTTCCAGGGATGGTCCCACCTCCTAGCCTAGTGTAATATAGGAAGTTCTTTATAATTGACATGACAGCTTAATTGCTGGTTTTGGTGTGTTAGGTTTAAATTTCTCAAAACCTAATGTGAACATGGGAGGGAGACTGTACATTTTAAATTATAACCACAAGGATTCCTTGGGGAAGAATTTCAGCAAATCATAAAAGTAAATGCATCAGAGACTGGATTTTCTTTCATTTATCCAATGTATGCTAGAACTTTTCTTACCTACTATCTTGTATTTGCTTGAACATTTTGAACACTGAAGTAGCAAATTACTTATTTCTGAGCTGTTCTGTCTTCTGCAGATAGAAAATACCTACACGTGCTAAAATTCAGTGACTGATTTGATTTGTGGGGCCAAACATTTATTAATGTTATAATTTAATATTGTGTAATTGGACACTGTCCAAGGTGTATCTGATTAAAAGTTCTCTTCTAAGAGTCTCCTTTGTAGAGTGAGAGAGGTGGAGTTCAGCCCTGGGTATCTGCACTTGATTTGAGGCTTTCACTGGATTAGGTCTTTGCTGTGATTCCTAGTTTCTAGGCAGCACTCAGTTTTTGGAGCATGCTTGGTCTCTGGATAGCCAAACACATTTGACATTGAGAATTGTTCAGGAAACTTTTATCTGCAATGATCCTACCAGGGCAAAACTTTGCACCTTCCCTGAGTGTTTCCCAGCAGGTTATGTCCCATGTGAAATCTGTTCCTCATACTATGTTCCCAAGCTCTACAGCTATTTTATTTTCTTTTAACAACTCTTCCATGTGTCATCTGTTCCTATTTCCTATTTGGCTGTTTCTAAACATTCTGGATAAAATCCCGTTCTTAGTTAGAGCTGCACACTCTGGGAAGGTGGCAACATGGTGATGTAGGGAAGTGCTGCAGAACGAATCTGTGTTCTATAAACAATTCCCCCTTTGCTGTAGAGTGATTAAATGGCTTCAGTGCCTTTTAGGATTATGTGATGACTGAACAGATCCCTCCCCCTTTTGTTATCCTCTTGGAAGTTCTGATCAGCTGGTCTGTGTTAGCCAATACCACTGAATTTTGATAAGAAAAGGAGCTCTCTGTTGCTGCTTTTTGGGGCTCTATCACTGTACAGCAGCGAGTGCTGCATGAGGTGCTGCTCAGGGCTGGGTCCCAGTCGAAGTAAAAAGCACACAGGACAGGGTGTTTGCCTTCTCATGAGAGAGTGGTTTGGGGCTTGTTGTGGTTGGTGTCAGTGCTCGTGTGCTGTCAGCCTCCATCTGGTCATGTGATCCATGTGTTCCAGCATATTTGTAATTTCACTTATTAGGCTGCGCTGCTCTCTTCTTTGGTAATTCCTCCTCTTTCTGAGTGGGAGTGAGCAGTTTTCTTGGCCTGTGGATGACACAGGAAAGGCAGGTATGTTGGCTGCCTTTCTGGAACTTGGCTGGGTTGAGCTGGAGCAGGTGCTCCTGCAGTATAGGAGTGGAATGTTGGAAGGACAAAGCTGTAAAAAGAGGGGAAATCATCATGATAACTGGCAGAAGGATGTGCCAGTGGGATCAGACATCTGTTTCCTTGAAGTTTGCTGTGTTCCCATTATGCCCTTTTTTCTCTGTCAGTCTGCTTTCCACCGGAGAGAGTATTTCACATTGATTCACGTTTGAATTAACTTGTAGGAAGGAGAAAATGGAGGGGGATGGGGAACAAGGACGTGTTTTCATCCAAAGAGAACAGCATTTTTACTCCCTTCCTTCCTCTTTTTGTCAACTGTTCCATGAGTTGATCAGCTGAAGAGAGCCAGACACTGGCCTTATGGTAGCCAAAACAGCTCCTGCTGTGACCTGACTGGGAGAAGGGAGAAACAGGAAGGTCTGTACTGGAGTCTGTCCCCTTTAAGAGCTTTTGAGTTAGTTTTTAGCTAAGCTAGCCATGAGCAAGGCTGCCTAGTTGGAGGGAGGGTCTTACAGCTCTCTTTTTCTGGACTGTGTGTAGGGCTATGCACTATCAGTAGCAGACTTGTGGAAAGACAAAGCTGTGCTCTGTGCATACTGAACATGTCTGGTTTTCAAGGTAAGGCTGCAGCTTGGAAGGCCCAGGCTGCATTCCTGATGTGGATTGACTTTGCTTTCCAGACTTGTTACTGAGTCTCTCTGCATTAGAGGAAAACAGAATGAGCAAAGACACTGTGAAAAATGTCTGCCATTCAAGGTGACTTTTGGGTTGATCATGAAGTAAAATGGGGCAATTGTGGAGTAATAAATCATAAGCATAGAAATTAAATACAAGTTAGATGTTGCAGAGTTTGAACCTGTCAAGAAACTAAACTTCATGCAGCTGCTGACATTGACTGAAATTGGCAGTGCATACTTTTTGGGGGATGGTGAAACTCTTTAGCCAGTTTTAGGACAATGTTTTCATTATGGATCAGTGGATGAAGTCACTTCTAGACCACTGTTTCTATGGCAAAGATAGGAGAGATTGAAAAAAATGTGTGCACACACAAACGCATCTACATTAAAAAATCTAATATATATTTCATAAAACACTTAAGATTTTAAACATATGCATACGTAATGTAGGTCCTCTGGACCAAACTACAATCAGCCTTGGCATCCTGTCTGACACGGATAATAATTCAAAACAGGTACAAACTACAGGGTATTTTTATTACTGGCAAACATGCTTGCAGGGAGTTGCTTGTGCCCATATTCTCTGTGCTGTAGTGCAAACCCCATCATACCAACACACACAGAAACTGGGGATTGCTACAAGCCAGCTTCAGGAAATCCTCTTAGACTTCTCAACAGCGTGAGCAAACTTCTTGGGTGTGTCTGTTTACTCTCTGCAATAAATGTGGGAGGGAGAATAAATATCCCAGTATGTTCTGTGTGAATCAGCAACTTCATGGCTTCATACCCCCAGTCTATTGAACTGGTTGCTGTTGTGAGACTAATGGGCTCCAGACTCTGCTGTCGGGTACTCAGAAGCTCTGACTATCAAAACAAGACAGGGGTCACATTAATACCATCTTGAAGGTTGATTTGTTTACAGCTTCATTAAATCCAGCCCATAATGAGTCCCCAGGTCATGCACTGAGATTAAGTTCCACTGATAATCTGACCTTTAATCTCTGCCCTCAAAGGGATAATAGCTCCCTCCCTCCCTATCTGGGAAGAGAAGGAAGCTCATCAGATAAAGCCTGTGCAGTGCTTTGAAGGTGTGAAATACTACGTGTGATTATTCAGGATTCTTTAATGTCTTATCTCTTCCTGTGACTGTTGTGTAAAGTGACAGGCTAAATTCTACTCTAAAAAAAATTATTTTCCTAATAATATAGGGAATTTGATTTCTAATAATTTAGACTTTATTTCTTTTAGTGTGTTCTTTAATTTTCTATATTTTAGAATTTAAAAAAAAAAAGTACATTCTCTATAGATGGAAGAATAAGCATCTTCCAAGTGCCTGTGGGTAAGGAGCAGGGAGAGTGCCACTAGGTGCATTATCAGGTTGAGATGTTGTACGCCGTACAAGGCCCAGAAGTGTTGCAAAATAAATTTTCCACTTTAAAAAGCCACACATTGTGGCTGGGCAGAATCTCCTAGGAAATTTCTCTAAAACATCTCCAAAGAATCTCTCTAAAAATTATATTTTCCTTCTCTTCCCCAGGAGGTGTCACTGGCTGGCTAAAATAGCAACCAGTACCAAAAGAGACCAGTGTTTGATGTGCTGTGCATACTGGTCTCAGAGTTGTAGCACAGGAGCAAATCCTCATCTTCCTGTGAGATTGCAGGCAGATGGGCCATTATTTTCCCAGTAAATGTTCTTTGGACATGAGGGATGACGCAAAAGGTGAACCAAATAAAACCACCTTCAAGGCTGTGGAGAATGAGCCTCTTCTGCTTTGTAAGAACCCTTCTTTGTAAGAAGAATGTCTCTTTTATCTTCAGTGAAAGGTGCTATCAGTGCTTTACCTTTCAATTACAGTGCTGGAGCCAGTTCTGGGTTCAGAAAGTCTGGGTTGTTATTGGGGCCTACTCAAATCCCAATGCCAGGCACTTTGTTTCATCTCAGATGATTTGTGTAGGTGTAGAGGCACATTTGGTGGTTACTGTCAGTTCCTAGCAGTGGTTATTACATTAGAGTTTTAAAATAAACCTCTTTCTGTCTTTGATCAGGTCTCTTCTGTGACATCTGGGTTTCAGGCAGCAGTTGACTTGCTCAGTCCTTTGGCTTTATTTCAGTTCTCTGCAGTCACCCGAGGAAAGGAGTCCCCTTCAGAGCAGAGTAAGTGTCAGATGGCTTTTTACAGTAATACTCTGTGTCTTTTTGTGTGTGGCATTGGTCTCTAAGTGAAAACTGTACTCAAATCATTCCAGAAGCAGCACTCTGCTCATTTAAAACCCACCTTAATAACTTATGAAGAGGCAATTGGAAGTTCCATTGGACCTTGGTCCTCTTATTCCCAAAAGAAGGTTTTGAAGGCGAGTGTTTTGATGATTTCTGACTTGATATTTGTGTTTTCCTCTGGCTGCAGCATGGGGTAGGCTGCAGTGAGTGAAGTGATTTAAAGATAGATCAAGGCATGAGCAAGGGAGATGTGAGTTTGCTTATTCAAGCTGCAAACCGGGAACTTCAAACTGGAATTTTATTTCTCAATTCACAACTTGGAGATGTAGGATTCTCTACATCTCTATAGGACTCATTCTGTGGCCTGTATTGGTCTTGTATGGATATTTAAAATGAGCATCTGAGGTGAGAACATTTCCCTGTACAGTTGATAAATGTTGCTTCTTTTATTGTGATTGTACTCTCAAGCTTTGTTTGGAAAACTCCACCATGTTTCTCTCCCCACCTCCCACCCCCTTGGTGTTTGTTTGGGTTTTTTGTTTGTAGATCTTCAGAATCTCAAAATTTTGGGCCTGGCTTACTTCCTGTACCTGTTCCTGTTTTCCGGCTTGGAGTATACACTGAGTTTTCTCACTCACCAGAGATTCCACTTCAGCAGGTATTGCACATTTGGAATATAATTGTTGGATATTTTGACTAGGATGTTTTCCAAAATCTTGATTTAAGGTCTCTTCATGTGTTTTCAAGAGAGGCTTTCTGATGTTGGTAAAACCCCTCAGTAAAGCCACCCCTGCATTCAGTGGTACTTGGGATTTGTGAGAAGAATTTATGAAATATAGGCACAGTGTTTATCATGAAAGGAAGTACTCAATCTACAGCTTCTAAAAAGTAGGGAATATAAATACCCAAGATTAAATTAAAGCTCCTGAAATGGGTATAGCTGTGCTAGTTGTATTGATTATAGTAAAACCTTTTCTTGCTCAGAAGAGTTTTTGGGTATCAGGACAAATCTTGCAGCTCAAAGAGGCGAAGGATGGGGGGATATCTGAGTGATGATATTTGCTCACCAGCCTTCTGCATTGCTTATGGTGTGCAGTCATGTCACAGAGCCTGATTTCCTGTAGTCAAACACCAGAGAAGAAAGAGAACAGAATCCACCAACATCGCAGCTTGAAATACTTTTACTGCCAGCTCATAGGAAGAACTCCAGCCAGGAACGTGAACTTGCAACTTGATTCCTGTGCATGTCCTTCCCTTTGTGTAATTCTCAGGGGGTTGTCTCATCTTTCCCTGTCTGTCTTTCATTACAGTTTGTGGCTTAACTAATCCGTGTGTGTCAAGGAGAGGTTTTGTAGTGCACTGAGCTTTGTTGTGTGCTGTGCATTCAGGGCAGCCCTCAGTGAGCTGCAGAGCTGTGTGCCAGCAGTACAGCTCTGAGACAGCCAGCTTGTTACGGAGGTGAGGCCCTTCAGTTGAGAATATCCACATAGTTTATAGAATATCCACAATGAGAGGGGAAAGGGAAAAGTGAAGAAAATTGAAGGGTGGAGGGAGTGATGTCTCAGACTTCCCAGTATGACACCCAATCACCACCACGCTGTGCTTTGCTGACCTCCATCAAACCCTCCATGAGTTGCACCTTGGAAACCAACATCTCCCATGCACATGGCACAGATGTCCACAGCACAGGGTAATTTATGTGTTCTTTGTGGGCCTCCTCCGAAACCCTGACCTCCCCACAGCAGTCCAGAGGTGGCTGCAGCACGTGCCAGCATTGTCCCATCCATAGGATGAGGCCTCAGAATTTTCCCTTCCTGCTCTCTGCTCTCCATGGCAGCTGCTGTCAGTGTGCTGAGAGCTCTGCAGTGCTGTAGGAGCCCCAAGGGCATTTGGCCTCCCTTGCTCACAGAGGGTCGGCACAGGAGCAGTGAACCCCAGGGCAGAATGCTCTGTGCATGACTCCCTAATCTGTGTTTTTGCCTCCCTTCCAGCATGCAGCAGGGCAAGATGTTTTTCTTTATTGGAATAACAATGGCTGTGATCCAGGGAGGCTATGCTCGCCGAATCAAGCCAGGAAATGAAATCAGAGCTGTAAAAAGGGTAAAAAAAAAAATCAATATTTCTTTTTCTTCCCCGCCCCCCCCCCCCCCCCCAATCTGATATGTTAATTTTCAGTCTGAAATGCAATGAAGGGTAGTTGGAGGCTATAACTGTATTTGTCCAACCAAAAGAAATTTCTGTCTCATCTATCCAAGTAAATGACTTCTCAAAACTGGTTGTTGGGCACTTATCAGTCTAACTAAACTTTGGAACATCAGAGCCCTTTCTTATGACATGAGCAACAATATTATTGACACTTTGTGTTCTTCATATTTAATTGCAGTAAGGAATGAGAACAGATTGTGCATCTGTGCAATTTAGGTAAAATATTGTGAAGAGTATGCTTTATTTCAGTGATTTCTCTCGCAGTGAAGACATTGAAACTTCTAAAGCTGCTTCAGGGCTATCTCTGACACTCTTTCTGGGAAATTATTTTCACTCTGGCTATCTTTGTGCTTGACAGGCTTTCCCTAGATTATATTTCACTGCTGGGCAGGGAGAAATAGATTCTTTTTCCAATCTTTGGTTTGTGATCATCAGTATTACACGAACAAAAGCATGTACCAATGTTCAGATGGAGGTTTCACTGACAAAAGTGTACATTCCTTTGTTTTGCTTGGCTCTTTCCTCACAGAGATGCTGCAGCTGCTGTACTGGGATGACAGGGAACAGCTCCCTGCCATTTATACAGCTGTGGGGACAGTAGATATGTCTTGTCCTTTACATTTGTTTGTGGAACTAAACAAAGCACTAGCTTGGCACCTTGGCAATAGGTTTGCTTGGACTGTTACAGCCTCCATCAATTATTATTATTATCAATTACATTATTTTGAGGCCAGTGTGATTTCTGTGGTGGCAGGGTAGAAGATTTCCAAACCACTGCATTCCAGTGAATTGACTCAGCTTCTCCTAAAGTGATTTCTGCTGGTGAAACAGTCTCCACCCTGGTCCCTGGCAGGCGAAGTTGATGTCAGGCTGCTGGTGTCACGTTTCCCTGTGGATGAACATCAGCTGCTGTTGGTGCTGCTTCATCTTCCACATCAGCTTCCCCTGTGTGCTCTGCCAGCCTGCTGTGTTTGTTGGCACTGCACTGACGTTTGCACCTCTCATTTTTATACTCCTTCCTCAACCCTGCACTGGGATGTGCAGTTACCTCAAAACCTCATTTGCTGGGCTGATGGCTCCTCATGAACACCCATGTCCACTATGCAGAGACCCCCCGGCCCTGGGGCACTCTCTCCAGGGATGCCAGTGGGTTTTGTGGGAGTTCCCCCTTTTGCTGAAGTAACTCTGGCAGTTTGTCAATCTGCACCATATGGCAAACGTGGCCTCTCTTAGCACAGTGGTTACAGTAGCTCATTTATCACTGAATCTTCAAAATGAGGCACTCAGTTGCGGTGAATACCCTCCTTTATCACACACGAAGCAGATTGCAGCTGTCTTTTCTGCAGGAGCTCTGTAAGTGAGGGAAACATCACAGGGGAAGTCCAGCTCTTGGAGGAGATGAAGAACGGTTTTTTCTTTTTGGAGTTTGAATTTTAGATGCACCCTCTCCTCCTTTTTTTCTCTTGGCTACAGAAATCTGAAAGCTAAAGATAAAATCAGCCAATGCAGCTGAGCAAAAGCAGAGGAGCTGTAATCCTGCTGCACACAAGCTTTTTCTTCCCTTGTGCCAGCTCAGGAGATGAAGAATTAAAGCCAGATTTCTGTCCAGGTCAACACAGAACAAGATAAAAAATCCCCCCAACACGAAAGATCTGTAGAGAGAGAACTTGCATGCAGTGTGCTATCATGTGATAGTGAGAGGGAACAGAAAAGTTCATTGTGCTGGTGCGTGGCCATCCAGGTGACTTTGAAATGTCTGCTTGGAAGAAAGGGCTTTCTGCTTGTAACTTGTGTGCTGTCCCATCAGCGGAAGGGAACTGGCAGGACACCTAGAGTTAGGCTTTAACAAGCGCGGCTCAGATGTAACCGTGTGACTCATTCCTTTTGCAGGCTATTATGGTGCTGATTCCAGCGTTCCTGTTAATTGGATGGGCTGTAAATGTGACCATGCTGAGTGCCGGACTGTTGCTGTACTCCTTCGGTGAGCTGTTCAAAAGGCACTGCAAGCTAAGCACAAA
This sequence comes from Falcunculus frontatus, assembly GCA_013398115.1. Classification (NCBI taxonomy): domain Eukaryota; kingdom Metazoa; phylum Chordata; class Aves; order Passeriformes; genus Falcunculus; species Falcunculus frontatus. The sequence goes on from VZRV01008876.1 coordinate 606,103, forward strand.
TGATTTTTCTTCATGTATTTATTCACACTGTTAAAAAAGATGCACTTGTAATTTCAAACTACAAATAACAGAAGGTTGACACTTCGGTTTATGAAATATGAAAGAAACAGTGTCTGGGTTTTTTTCTGATGCTGTTTGTATCACAGGAAGTTGTCATGGTGGTATTTGGAAGCATCCCCAGTGCTCCTTTTGTCCTGTCTCACTGGGGAGCTCTTGAGGATGGTTTTTTTAACCCCCTCTTACCAGACCTAGAAGCAAAATAGTCACTAAGTAGCTCAGGAAAAAAAGCAAGATATTGTATTTTTGTACTTCATGGTGGTTGGATTATTTCTTAGGCCATGGGCTGGAGACCTGCACACTCTGAGGGTGTTCAGACTGAGCAAGAGTGAGGGTCAGATGTTTTAAGTGTTTGCATAAATTCTGCCAACCTAACCTTTTGTTCAGGGAAACAGTTATGACTGAAGTTGGATCCATCTACTGGATGTCTAAAAAGAGATTTCAGGTGTTACCAATGCTGCTAACTATTGTTAAGCAGCTCCATATATGACTGATTACCAAAGTGGACTTCTCTTTTGCGTGGTACAGCTTGATTTAGGAGTAAACTGTAAACCACAAAATGCACCTATTGAGTCTATTATTTGTCTGGAGCCAGCTGTGTGTTTGACATGTGAGGAGTGAGAGGAGGTGTTCATTTTGTTTAACCATGTTTGAGTCTTCCCTGGCCCCTTCCTGTGCAGAGAACACCATTTCTTCCCAGTTAAGCCAGCTAGAAATGCCTCTGCGGGGGTTCTCTTCCCATTCTCTTTCTCTTTCTGCCCAGCAGTTGGGGCACATGGAGTTAAAGCAACCTTGATCATTCCTGCTCTCCCATTGTACTTTCCTTCCCTTCCCTTCCTTCCCTGAAACAATTCTGCTTTGTATGGTTGAAGCGCTTCTTTCTTGGCAGAAAAGGCCCCTATTTCAGTAAGAGGGCAGTGATTGCTGAACAACTCTTGGCTTTTGTGTCCAAAAAATTCTGTAACCTTTTCTTCTTGGACGTGACTGTCTTATTTCCCAAGACAGCCTGTAGCTGCCTCTCATCCCTGAGTCCAGTGCACTGCCTGCACAGGGACAGTGTCACTCTGGGTACAGCTACCTCACTGGAACTTGAGTGATTCCCTGCTCCACCACAGTGATCTGGAAAACTGCCAGCTGGCTGATCTGCCCTGTCCATCCCTGTCCCATGGGCTCACGATGGGAATGAGGGATGCTAATGTGAAACATCTGCTCGGAGCACTCGCAGCTCTGGGTTCTTCCTGCAGGTTGGGTTGGAGGGGGTGTTCCCATTATTGAACTGGATTAAACCTGATGACTCAGTGGTGCTGGAGTGCCCAGAGCTCAGCATATTTCTCTGCAGCAGTAACGAGTTTGGGCCACATGTTTTTCACTGTTGTCTGTTCTGAGCTCTGCTGTTCATTGACATCTCTTCTGTGGATTTTTCCAGCTGCAGCCATTGTTATCCCGTGTTTGTCAGCAGTGGTGTCAGGCTATGGTGAGTGTCCTTCCTGCTCTGACTGGCTGCCCTTGGCCACATCACTGACCTTTGTATTGACTTGGCTCAAATTATACAAAACTGACCTTGAGTTTAGTGAAGCATCAACAGGAAGAGCTGTGGGTCCATCTCGGGCCATTCTGCAGGGGAGCACAGGGAACCACCCCTGGCTCATACCTGTCTCGTAACTGATAATTTCAGCACCAATAGCAATGCTCTCCTCAGAATGACCATCAATATCACACCTGAATTTTGTACTGTGTAACACAGTCCAGTGGCATGGGGAAACTGCAGCAACCTCAGTGCTGGTGGTGGTGAAGAAGATGAGAAGTGGGCAAAGCCCACAAACAGCACTGAGGAGGGAACAGTCTGGGCTCTCTGAAAGAGACACCAGCCATCCCTGCCAGCAGTGAAATCATTTCTTGCCGATTCCTTAGAAAAGACCTTCTAAGGACCCTTCTGAAACCTTCTGGCACTGGCTGCTACAGATCCTTGTAAAGCAGATGTAGCTGTGGTGCCCTCTGTGGATAACATGGCTTTGTGTCAGCTGGGTGCCAGGACTGAAGTGCTTGCTGAGTTGAAAAAGCAAGGCTTCACTCATTAATGTCACTTTTATGTTGCTCTTATTTAACTTGCATCCACACTTCTGTTTTTATTGTACACCTGGGCCTCCTTAGAAAATCTTGCGTATGATGTTTTGGATAGGTTTGGGGGTTTTTGGAAGGTGCAGAACACGCACTACAAATTGTCCTGGGAAAGCACTTGCACCAGGCCCTGGTGTTTATGCAGTGAAGCAGTTGTGAGGGCCTTGGTGGAGGGCAAGTAAGTGCAGATTGGGCACCAGGTGTGAAATGATGGGAGGGGGAGATGCAAGTGGGAAATACCCCAAAAGAACAAGGTTCCCAAAGCTACAGCCATGCCCTGCCCCAAGCAAAACCCCCCAGTGTTACGCTCTGCTTGCACAGGCACTGCTGGCCAGAAGGGACGAGTCATGGGCATCCTGAGGAGCCTGGGCGCCCTGGCCAGAGCCCTGGGACCCATCCTGGCAGCTTCAGGTGAGTGTGGCCTTGTGCTCGTTCCTCCCTTTGGCACTTGTGCCCCCTGCATGAGGTCAGACCCCTGAGCCTTTTAGGGTAAAGGGACAGAGGAAGGGGAAGCAGCCTCAGAGCTTGAACTTGGGCTAATGGTAACACCAAGCAAGCCAGAACCTGTTTCCTGAGTGCAGCCATGTGCCAAGCTCCTGGCACCCTCTGGCTCAGCCAAGGGGTCAGTAATTCTGTTCAGCTGTGTGGGTACTGTGCGAGCACAACAGCTTTGAGGGCATTCACACATCTGCAAGGACAAGCACAGTAACAAGATGAATCCCCTTTCTTTTGCAGTTTACTGGCTGGCCGGGGCAGAGATTTGCTTCACTGTCTGTGGAGCCTTTTTCCTTGTCCCCTTGGCTTTACTCAGGTCGATAAAACAGCAGACAAAGGAGGAGTAGGAAGAAACCACAAAAGTATCACCACCTTCCAAGGACCTCTGCAAGACCTAACTCTTGGCACCTGACTCTGCTGAGCAAATAGGAGAAGGAGAATTTTGATCTTCTGGAAGGAGATCACAACGACCATTTGCAGCAACAACACACAGCAGTTATGTTTAAGGTGGCCTCCCAGCCAGCTGGGTTAGCTTTGCAAATAGAAAAACACCAAACAAATGAAAACAGACACACACACACCCCAAGGAGTTGAGTAAGGGTATTAAGAGCAGCAGAGAAGCAGAGACAGCACAACAGCAGCAGGCCTGGAGCCCTCCCCACTCACCAGGTGCTGTTGCACACAGGGCTCTGCACCTCGCCCTGAGCCTCTGCAGGGGCTGGGCTGGCACAGAACAAACCCTCAGGACCATTCTGGTGGGGTTTTTGTACAACTGGTACGAGAGCTCTGCAAATGCTGTATCCACACCTGCAAACGTGATGGTCAAACAGAAGCAGAAGCACACTACAGGCTCCCTGGTACCCCACTGGTACTTTGGCACAGGTGGACTGTTTTTAATATACATTTGGAGAGATGTTTTATACTTCTAGTACTGTGTGATGTTTTTGACGACCAAGCCCTGTCCTTTTTGCATTACAATAAACGGTTACATTGTACAGTCCTGTGGTCAGTTCATTACAGTTGTTACACCCGTCTGAACTGAACATCGCTGTCTGGCTGAGCCAAAGTGGGGCCAGGATTCCTTGAGGGAGGCAGCCATGGATGACAGCACCATGCTGACCCCAGCAATAGGTGGGGGAAGGAACCTCCACCAGGCTCTGCCTACTGCTCAGCTGGGAATCTCTGGGAAGGGAGCCCTGCAGTAGCCAATTTGAGTATTTTCTGAAAGCCATCATTAATCAACACATTAATCATTAAAAGAAAACAAAGCAAATTAAGCTACAGAATAAAAGTGCACAAGTTTTGAAAGCAGAGCATGTTTTTTTTTCAAGAGTTTTATTTGTGAGTAGAACTTAATGATACAAGGAAGAAAGAAAAATACAGGACTTTATTCTGCCCCAAAGTGTGTAACCATACCATACATGACTACATTTCATATTGTAATACAAAGAACTAAAAGAACAAACTACAAAATTAGAAATTGAGAGTCATTGCATATGTGGTCAAGATAAATGGAGGGACTTCAGTAAAGAACTGAAACATACAGCAATTAGTCATTTAGTTAACGACCCTGCAATAAAACACAATTTAGCAAAATAAGTGTTGTTTGCTTCCTAGTGTACAAGAACATACAAGGTTAGAGTAGAAGCTGAAAGCCATTCGTGCCATGCAGTCCTGCCTGAGCGCTGCTGTCTGGGGGCTCCTGCCCAGTGCCCGCCTGCTCTGTCCCACACAGGCCCTGTCACCTTTCCCAGGGCACCAGCAGCCACCTCGATACCTCTCTTCTCACCTGAACACTGACAGCTCAATTCCACTTCCAGCTGTTGCCCCTCTGCTGCCCAAAACCAGCCCGAGGCATCGGCACCTCCCAGCCCGACACAGGCCTTGCTCTGCCCACCCAGAGCTGCCTCCAGCCGCTCCACCCGCCCGGCCCTCCGTGCTTTCTGCTGCATGAATATAAGGCATTAGTTCTCTGCTATTTTACCAATTGCAACATTTAATATTGTCCTAAAAGGTTACATCCATGTTCTGTTGTGTTACAGACACTTACTGTGAGTCAGTGTGTTGCCCTCACCCCCATGGGGTGTTGGGGTTTGCTGCTGTTAAACCCGAAATGCAAATTCTAGAAACCAGAAGTGGTCACTGCCGTGCCGGCCCTGGGCCAGGGAACAGCACCCGCTTTCCGGAGAATTCCGCAAGCTTGACCTACCTGATCTTAAACTACTTTTACAATTAGTGATAGACAGAAGCATGGCAATAACTGGGAAATACTGAACTCAGTGGCAAGAGGGATTTGCCATGCTGCACATTAAACAAACATTTATAGCAAACGGTGAAAATACATCTTTAAGGTTACACAGGATTTCTGTACTTGACTGCTGGCAACAACAACAAAAAGATTTAAAGTTTCCAGCTTTTGTAAGTGAAAATATAATTACTATAAAACAAGGTGAAATACTCAGTGTAATGCATTTACATTTTGATCAGTGGGAAGGAACAAACACAAAAGGCTGCACATGGGGTTCATGCACAGCAAGGTTGCGTGTGCAACAAAGGGATTTTTAAGAGGATGAAAAAACCTGTGCTAAGGCCCAAAATACACCTGCCTGTGCTCCACACCACCAGCTGAAAAACTTCTGAAATACTTTTACTTCAGTTACTTTTTAACCTTTTCTAACAGCCAAATCACCACATGACTCAGCGAGGCAAGAGCAAAGACAGATTTCCCTTAAACTGTAATTCACTAGAAAGAAAAAAACAGGCCAAGATTGAGCTCTTTGAACACACAACATGAGCGGAACACACCACAGACATTTCAGTCCTAGACATCAAAGACTGATTTCACCAACCAGTTATAAAATAAAACAAAGTGAAAAACACCTTCATTTTGTAACAATAGTGAGAAAAGAGAAAGAGAGGAAGCAATGGAGAGCCTCAAAGCTTGGCCAAAACACAACCTGTACTCACAAGCTTGCAGAAGTTTACATGTCAGTTAAAGAATACACCCCCCTTGAGAACACCACTGCAAAAGTATCCTCTCTAAAAGTCAAAATTCAAGAAATTTACTTGTGACTTGGAACAGAATATTGGAAAGAACACTTGTGGTAAGCAATGGGTGTTTTATTTTTAATTGTGATTTTTTTATATTCTTTTGCAAAGCAGTGCAGGCTTTAAATTAAAAATAGTGAATCAATGCCTTCCAATGGAAGTCATTTACATTTGATTACAAACTAGGGATCAGATCTGTGGCAGCTGCTGAACACACAGGATTAGCACCTTTTTGGACATTAGTTTCTGGTTATAACCCTAAACAATCAAGCCATAACTTGAGGGGCTGGTTGGATTAATTGTGGCATTCATTTACATAGTAAGACAAAACACTCAGTACGATCTGGTACATTCTAGTGGTTAATGGATTTTAAAATATGACAGTGTTTCTGCAGTGGGTTGGCCTTTAGGAGTCACTCTTCTTTTTGCTCTTCTTCAGGAAGGAAGGAGTGCGAAACTTCTTTTTCTTTTTTGATGGGGACTTCCCTGGAGATTCATCACTACCTGCATCAGCGGCTGTCCCCTCCTCAGCTGTTGGTGTTGCTGGCTCTTCAGTGGGTTGGGACTGGGGTTCCTTATTTTCCACTGCAGGTGGTTCCGTTTGGCTTTTGGGCACATCTTGATCACATCTCCCTTCCTCCTTTCCTAAGGGAGGGAAGCCGAGTGCTTCCGAAGGCTCATCGGGGGTGAGATCTGGGAGGGTTTGCTTGAAAGTTGCAGCATCACTGTCATCTCTGTAGGTCTGGTCCTGCCGTGTCTCTGGTGGACGGACAGACAGTGACAGTCAGTTTACAAAAGTGTCCCTGGAGCAGGGCAAGCGGAGCAAGTGGGTGGTGAGCGCGCTCTATAAGAAACTAATATATTTACTTTGCATGGAAGCCTTTGTAATAGGACTGTTCTCCAGCTTTGGGCACAGAAGAAGTAAGATATTCCAAGGTTCTGTTTGTTTCTAAGCTTCTTCACACAGAACAGATAAAGCTGAGTTGCATCAGCAAGAAAGTAACTGTTCAGACCTCACTCCTGTTTTACTTGTGACATTCAACACAAGATTTTAGTTCAATAAAGCAGGAATTAAACCTACAGTTTTCATTGGTATTGAGTGGAGTGTTTTGCAATTTCATACCTTTATTCTTATTTCTTTTGGAGAGATAAAACTAATTGCTGATTTGCAGTGATCCCATACATGCAAATCCATTAATTTCTAAATTGTTGACTTGCCAATTTATAATCCCAATGAAGCGATTTTCATAATACTCTTCCATGAGATCCAACTGATGTTGCTTCAAAATACAATTTCCTATCACAAAGGCTTCACTTTTTTTGCAAGATATGAGAGTACATATTATGGATTCCTATAAGTAAAATCCATGTAGTTTATCAAACTAAATGAGCTCAGCAGGTTATGCAATACAGCTTGTTTTGTTTATTGTATGTGATGTCAACAGCAAAACTCACCCTGTAAAAGGGAACATCAAGAGTCCAGTGGTAACTGAATGTCCAAAGGGGAACTGAACCACTCCTCCCTCAACTGCAACACTTTCCCCACTCACCGCTGTGCTTTAGGGATGTTCTGTTTAAGGCTCCTCTTTGTGCATGGGTTCAACAAGGAGCACTTTGTGAAGCTCCCTGCAATGTTCTCCGTGCACCGCAGCCGAGCAGTGTCCCGTTAGCTCTGTCACATCTATCCCCACTGATGTTACATAAGGAGGAATTTAGAACAAAATCCAGGCCATGCTCATTGTGAGGCACAAATGAAAGGCAACTATTTTTCCCTCTCCAGATCTTGTTTGTTTTAATTTGAAAAGACTGAAGGCTTTCACAAGAATTTACAAAAAATATTTGATACTTTCACATTTTTCCTATAAATATGACAGTGTTCTTTTTACTTCTGCCAGATGGGATTAATAATCCTCTGATATATTTTAGAGGGCTCTGTCCTGTGAATACCTGCTAGGAAACAAACATGTTTTGCCTAGAGCACCATGAACTTCTAATAGGTTAAATAAACACCACACACTAGTATCCAGTGCCAAACACTCAGAATGCACAAGTTAGCAGTTTAAAAGTTATAATGCAGGCAGGATTTAAATCAGAGCAAAAAAGAGAAAGCAGTTATGTACAGTATAAGCTGCCTCCTGAAACTGTAGTTTAGTCCATGTATGGGAGACACAAATTCATAAGAAACACCAGTTACAGTTCTCCACTATCGCTACACTACTTTTGGATTTCGTTTGACTTTTCAGGAATTAACTGAAAACATTGCTGAGGTCTTCTCCCTGGTATCCAGTGACAGGGTGTGTGGGAATGGTTCAAAGCTGCACCAGGGGAGGTTCAGACTGGACTTTAGGAAGCATTTCATTACTGAGAGGGTGGTCAGACATTGGAATAGGCTTCCCATCTACTGAGAGGCGGTCAAGACCCCAGGCCTGTCAGTGTTCAACAAGCATTAGGACAACTATCTTTAACTTTTGGTCAGCCCTGAATTGGGTCAGGCAGTTGGAGTAGATGGTCACTGTAGGTCCCTTCCAAGTAAAAAAATACTATATTCTATTCATTAGTTGGCCCAGTTTTTAGAAAAGAGACCATACTGGACTGTCAGGTTTATTTTATTCTTTTTAATTAAATTTAACAGAAAGTTTTGAAGTTTTAAAAAAAGGATGAGAAATTCTTCAAATTAAAGAATAGGAAGCTACAGGCATTCAAACAGCATTTGCCAGCTGGCCTGAGCACTGAATAAATATAAATGGGTTTATAACTCATTAACCCAGGACTGCTATCCTTCCAAGTTTGTCAAGTTCCCATCATCCTTATTAAATGGGTTAACGCGATGCTGGAATCAAGCAAACATCTGTTTATCTAGTTTGCTAAGGGCAATATTTTACCAGAATTAGGAAGATTTACAAATTCCACACTCAATAAAGCCAGCACACAATATGTAAATGCCCTGCTACTCTACTGGACAGATTTCAGTAACGTAACTAGAAAGATTTGAAAACATATTTTGTGCTGCAAAATCTATTTACAGTTTAAGAACTCAGCAGTACCTCAACATTCCAAAAGTTTTTTTAAATAATCATGTTTATATCCATGCTCTCCCTTTATATATATACTGTGGTTTAAGAGTTTAAAGTATAACATCAATACTGGTGTGTGTTTACAATCACATTATTTATGAAAATAAAGGTTTATGGGGTTTTGGTTTGGTTTTTTTTCAACACAAAGATGTGGACAAACATACAAACTAGGCTATAATTGAGTCAACATAAAACACTTGACTGACTTCAGCTACACTTAAATAGAAAGAATATGATGAATCAAAGTTGAGAAGAGGTTGTACATTGTAATTCAGAGAGAACATTGTAATTCAACAGAACCTTCCCCAACCAAGGTCATCATGGAGTGAACTTCCAGTTACTCTCTAAAATTAGCTTTGTATGTTTGTCCTGGAAAACTTATACAACTAGAAGAGTTTGTGGAACACAATTCTCTGTTTAAAAGAACTTTCAAGTTTTAGAACTTTATCAGTAACATCACAGGTGTCTACAATATAGTTCTGACTTTCACACCTATGACAAACACACTGACTTTTGGATATAACAGGACATACAAACATCCTTATTCCTTTAAAGTATAATCCGAAGGAGCCCTGCAGAGCTAGCCAAAACAGCTGTAGAAGTTGCTGCCACCAAGTACTTGCTGTTATTCCTTGGCTGGAATTTGAATTCCCTACAGTTAATACAAAACGTAGGAGTAGTCCCATATCCATTTCCACGAAGAAGTCTGCTGGGTAAATTTCAATCCACGTCAGTGGATTTTGCACTGGAATAGATTAGGAACTCTTCCGTTTTGTTACCAGGCCCAAGATGTGTGGGCAGCAGCAAAGTGTTGGGGCAGAAACTCCCAGGGCTGTTTCAGCTATATCTGTCAGACAACTTCAGACTATTCCTTTTTAAATTGAGGAATCGGACACACAGATATGGAAACACGGAAGGTGACTTTCACAGTCTCTCTCAAAGGGGGAGTGCACTTTAACAGGAGATCTGCAACTGCCTGGAATTACATGGAATTGAGAGCTAAAGAAATCAACATTTCAACTGAAAAAACCTGCTTTTTTAAAAAAAAAAGCAAAACAAACAAAAAAAAAACCCTTAGTAAACAAAGATGCAAGAGTGAAGCAAAGCACAAAAGCAGGTCAGAGTATGGAATGATACTTACTATGGTAACAGGTATTCTTTAGCATATCCATCTCCTGTTTGTAACGCAGCCACAAGAAGAAAAAAGCACAAGTAGAGAATCTATGCATTCATCACAGCCATTGTGTTACGTTAGAAGAATGGTTGCAACCATTCTTGTAGAAAACAGAATGAGATGAAGTAGTGAATGGCAGACTAACAGACAAGTGATATATCCAATGTACAAGGTAAAGGAAACAAGACAATAATTGGATTACACCTGTTCAAGATTATAATTTTGTCCCTTTTTTAGGGAATTATCAACTTTAGCAACCCTGCTCTCATTTTAGTTAAAACTATGACATAAGGTGAGCAAATAATCAAATTTAGATTCAAACTGAGTAGGAAAAATATTTACTGAGGTGTAATCCAAGTACAATAATGTTTAAGAAATGTGCAATCAGTGAAGAAGATTTACCAAAGCATCTAGATATGTGTCTGCTTCACCATCAGACACTATTTCATTTAGTAAGAGTAATTATCTCACAGAAAATGTACAAAAAGGTAAATCGGTTGAGAAACACCAAGAGATGACAAGGCAATTCTGAAGAGATGGAAATTTGTCTTTATATTAATGCACACTTCTTTATTATTGCAAACAAAACTCCTGTTAGACTCACAGTTCAGTGGAGTATCTTGTAGGTAGTACAACAATGAAATACAAGAAGTAATTTACTGTTATTAGCTCTAGTTCATGTACTCCCATGCGTCAGTCACTAAGGATGCAGTTACTGGTTTCCCCGACCCCCATGGCACAAGAACGTACCTTCCTCTATTTTAATCGGCGTACTGGGAGGAGTGCGAGCTGAACTGGGGTCAGGGGGGCTTTTCTCTTTCTGTGGCCTGCCATCTTCTGAAGGCTCTGTAGGTGTAGGCAAAGGGAAATTAAAAAGGCAAATAAAACCTCTCAGCATGTGAGAAAACAAGTGTCCTTTTGCTCCATGCACAAAAGTTACCAATACAGTTTTCTGAATCAAAATTCTGTCAGGATATTTAATAATACCAAAACAAGCAAAAGAAAATTAAGTGATAGTTTGATACTAACAAAACTGTTCAACTCACTGTTGTGCTCTGTAGCTCTTTTTGGAGTTGTGTTGTTTTTTTTAAGAGGGCGTGAATAATGAAATAATTTATGAATTGATTTATCATGCTGTTATAAAGAAAACTTGCGAAGAAAAACCACAAGGAAGATATAAACAAATATGGAGGAGGGGATATATTACCAGGCCTACACAATATAACACTCTTTTGCTTGCTTTGTATTGCTGAAATTCGGAGTAAACAAAATTGCATCCCAAAAGAAAAGAAGACTGCACAGATAATCAGAAAAACATGCAGTAATTATGATTCCAAACAGATTTCAAAGTGGTTTGAGTACTTGTTATTAGTAAGGAGGGTCCCCCTTGCTTCCAGCTTTAAATAGCCCTAGATCCAAAGGAGAACATTAATAGAGTACACCAAATATCGGGAACAACGCTAAGGCATTGTTCCATCCAGTTCACCTACACAATTAAAGTGAAATCAGTCCCACAGATGAGAGTCAACTGACAATCTCCACATGGTGTACATAAAGAGGTTGTTCCTTGGATTGCAAGCGCAGCTGTACCATGTTAGTAATACCTGAGGCCTCAGCCAAAAGGTCAGGATCGGACCTTAGTGCTTTGATCACTGCAGTATGAAATTCCTTATGGGAGGACTTCTGCCCATCTGGCTCTTCTCCATTTAGATGTGGGATGATTTGCTGCATGGTCTGACAAGAAACCCATGCAGCAGCAAACTGAGTGTTATCTAAAGACTTAGACAGTGATGATACGCCACGATCCTGTAAAGTCTTCATATCTGTTCCTTGAAAGGTGTTTGATCTGCCTTTCAAATCCAGGGGTTTTTTATCTGACGTGTTTTGCTCACTGATGGTCTGATTTCTAAGCACTGCACTCTGTTCCCCAGCTGGTGTCTCTCTCAGTAACACAGTCTCTCCATTTTTTGATACCTTATCTAAGAAGGATGTGGCATTGTTACTGAGAGAATAAAGGTATGCAGTTAAACAGGCAAGAGAGCACGGCATCCCACCCCACACCACCCAGTACTTCATAAACCAAACACAGCGGTTCCTACATTGTTGTCCCAAAAAGCAGCTGCAGGGAACACACACTGCAAAAGAAACAGCACTTCTGGTTCCTGCATCTCTCAAATTCAAAACCTCATAATAGATGAGCATTGTAAGTATCATTCCTTAAAATTATATAAAAGTAAAGCAGGAGAACCACTTCAGATGCAGCAATGGCCTCTTTTTAGAGCACAAATCTGTCATAAGTCTAGGATAATAAAAAAAGTCCATTTTGGTAGAAGTCCCCAAGATGTCACATTTCCAAGTAACAATCAAATGTTATTCTGTATCTTCTCCATTCAATGTATTTCTCAAATTCACAAATTTCAATGGCTTAGAAACCTGCAGTGTTGCTGCTATAAAGCACCACCATTCCCTCACCTTAGCCTAGGCTCTAGTGCAAGGGAAACAAAGCAGAACAAAACCAGTACCAAAACATTTTTTTAACTGAAGTTTCAAGCTTTCAGCTTCTTAACAGCAGGAGTGACTGGCCCTACTGCCCAGTTTGTCTATCCGGACAATTTTAGAGTGAGATCTATGCATTTTACAGAACACACTTAAAACACTTTGATCACACATTTTATCTCTAATATACTTTCCAAATTTCTAATCCACGCTGGAAAAATTGAAACTTACAAAAGCTGGGTAATTTATCCATGGCCTTTGCAGGTAACCCACCTTCCAATTACTAAGAAACTTGCTGGTATTACAGTCTATTGCAGAAAAAAACACCCACAGAGAAACCAACCTTCTGGTCCCTTCTGCTTTCTTTCTACTTCTTTGCGATATTCTTCCAGTTCTTGATCAGTAAGTTTATTGAAGGGGTTTGGTCCTGTTGTGCTCACTATGACTTTTGGTTGATATTCTTTCTCAATTATTGCCTTTGATGCAGTCACCAGTTCTCCCTGCCAAAAGAAAATTAAGATACATCTGCAATCAAGCAGTAACTTGCAGAACTCCTAGAGGTATAGAGGCTACAAAGCAACCAAAAACAAAACAAAAATATAACCTGGAAAATGCTACTTTTTCCTCTTTTAGATTAAAAAAAAAAATCTATTACAGATTTTTTTTTTTTTAAATTTGATTCACAGGAGGTTAATATAAAGGAGAAAACAGGTCTCCAGCAGGGAATATCCACCATTAAGCAGTAAATCAAACAGCAGCCAAACAGTCTAGCTGAATTATATTTGAAGTCACAAAAGTATATCAAGTTTCTTTTTTCTCCCCACAAAAGAAACATGATACCAGGCCCACCTGCATGGTAGTCTGGGCACAGAATATTTGTAAAGGGTCAATAACTCAGCTCATGGGTATTTTGTTTCTGGTTTGTTTTGGTTTTTATTATTATTATTTTGCTTTGGGTTTTTGTTTTGCTTTGTATTTTTTTATAACAGAAAAGCCATTCCTAGCAGCTACTACATAACACCTAACAGATGTTATAGTAAAAAGTCATCTTGTATATGTTCTGTGTACCCCAGATTAACAGCTGATTACAAGCCATTTTTAATTAAGGTTAACTGTAATCTGATACAAGTTAGCATATTTAAATCTATAACATTTGTCATATAAGCCAGATAAAAAGTTATACAAATAAAAATATAACATTAGCAATTCTAAGTACAGTAAGTTCCAGTGGACAAAAGCAGCTGCATCAGAGATTGTCTAATGTAAAGTTTTCAGTTTTTCTTCTCTAATTCTATAGTAAAGACTACAGCCACTGGCTTGTCATTGTCTCAGGTATAGAAAATGCTTGCCTGGAGACAGCTGCTCTATCTCTCAAGTGACTTGCTAAGCATTTGGTTTTTTCCATTGGATATACAGAACTCTGACACTAGTCTGGAAATGACTGATGTGTGACCTGTGCCCCATGTCATGGTGACACCCAAACAGTCTTCATTATCAAAAAAAAGGTATTTCAACTCCATTACCCAATAGATATGGGCTACTGATTGACCGAGGTCATCTCCATATTCAAATGTTGTCTGTACCAATATTTAGAAGAAAGCATTAGAAAGCACAGTTCAAAAATATGCAGTGCCTGAACAGAGAGACAAACATTCCATCCCATGTCTACACTTCATGGACGAGCACAGGATGGCCACTGTAAAACTGAACGCGAAATTAGACAGAATGCTGGTTTGGATGGCAAGAGCTGCTTTGGACAAGTTGTCAGCACTGAAGAGGTGACAGACAAGAATGTCTGGATGGAACGAGGACAAGAGCAGTTCAGAAAGCCTCATGAGAGATCTCCAGAAATCTGGTCTAGAGCAATCCAGGGACGTAAGATGGTTGTTAGAATCTATGCTGCTCTTCAGGAAGCAAACACCAGCCATAAGTACCATAGAACAAACCGTAACAATAAATCTCCACTGTAAGACCCTGAAAGAAACTGCAGGAGAGAAACATCTCTAAAACATTACAGATTGCTTTCATTTCTCCATAAAATAAGAGGAAATTTCATTTTATATGCAGAATGTCAGTAGAATATCAAAAGCCTTTTCTCAACTACATCCATGAAGCACTGATTTGATAGTAACAGCTTTTCTCAGAAGATAATGCATAAAAGGGTCAGATAAACATCAGCCTTTGTACAAATCCTGTTTTGTAGAAAATTCAAAACACCCCTAAAACTACAGGTCTCAGCTTTTAATGATGGCAGAAAACTAATGACCATGGAAATGTTATATTTCCCTTTCTATCTTTGCCACACTTCAGCCTAAGTCCGTAGTTTTAACGGAAACTCAGCATAAGTAGCAGGGCCTTGTAAAGCACTGATCTCAGGCAGAGTTTCTAGAGTTTTCTGGGATTACAAAATTCAAGAGATTAACAAGACACACAGTACCCATTAGTATCCCTAGAATTTCTAAGAATCTTTGAATGTTACAAGTTAAATCCAGAGTCACTGGGTAGAATAACTTCTAATGAAACAGAACGTTACTGAATGCCTGTTGGTTTAATCACGACAAGCAGCAAGACAGGCAGTTTGCAGATGCCTGGTGTACTGGCATGACATGGCAGTACCTTTGTTAAATACTGGGAATAAAAGCAGCAAATCAAGCTTATCACATTTACTAGATTAAAAAAAAAAAAAAAATGAAACCCTCACAAAAGACACCCACAATCAATGCAAACCATATTTGTACTTGCTGAGTAGCTTTGACCCAAGAGAAGCAGCATTGAAAAGATCAGCAGCAACAACGCTGGATCATAAAAGCAGAAAAATTATACAAGAGACCAGAAGGGAAAACTTTTGATCTGCTGAAAGCTGATTCCAGATTAACACATCCAGTTTTATTTAGTATCAATAATATGGAAGCAATTCAAAGGCCACTAATGAAAATGATATGGGTAGAGGGACTGAGTCTATGTGGGAAATAAATCATAGTAGTATGTTAATAAGTTCTGCAATGTGATTATTCTAAACCATGTACAATTCAAGAAGCAGATTATGTTTTACTTCACAGATTAGGCCACAGAGCAGCATTCTAAGAATTCAAATAAAAATATACAGCACAAAATGAAACATGGGACAGAAAGAAAACAAGTGTAAAGGACTAAAAAGACAGTACAGAACATATTTCCAATTGTTAAATGTGACAGTAAAATAGACAAGACTTTGCAGAGCTATCAACCTGACCATGCCATTCAGAGATTCCTAAGAATGTTCAGAAAAACTGAACAAGAAAATTGGTATAGAGTTACTTCCAGTATTAAAGAGCCTGTAGAGAGGGAATAAATGCCCATAGACTCACACTCTTTCAACATAAGATGACATGAAAACAATTAATGTTCTAGTGATCTCATCTGGAGTATGTTGATACTAGTATTACTTTGATGATGATTCCAAAAGTATTTAGATGACTATTTGAAATTTGATTGCATGCGTATGCACCCAAGTATCAACAGCATTTTCTCCACTGTAAGAAACACTGGATAGATTATATTAATGAAGAGAATGCATTTTCACTGTGTAAGGGCATACACTCCCACAAAGGGAAAGTCATTTATAGCTGATGATACACAATATACATTCATATTAAACATGGACCTCATACTTCCTATATGAAAATTTTAGATAATCAAGTAATTTTGCAAGTTCTACACTAAATCTGGCTTTTAGAGAAAAATTCAAAGCTGACCATTATTTAGCAGGCAAGCACTTCATCTTGTTCTCAGGGATAAATATGATCAAAACTGACACTTTATATATGCCAACTCTTCTCTCAATCAGACAGTAGGTTCATAATAATTTTCTAAATTAACAATTGCTCCTAACACAATCTGATATTAATGCAGTGTCTTTATCCAGAACACCAAGATTGCTGAGGTACTGTTCATGTAGAAGTTGACACTCAAACTCAGTGCCACCTCTGGAGCAGCACTGAGAGGGTCTGCATTAAGAACAAAGCCAAAGAATTTCCATTCTAAAGGAAGAGACACAAAATGGGTAAATTCCCTTCTATTTAAAATTACTGAAAATTCATGTGAATTTCTTTTATTTAGTATGAGACTGCAGAATGGTCATTTGTAGGAATAACCAACATTCCCTGTCAATCAGCCAGGACTGCAGCTTAAGCTTGGTTAACCAAGTCTGAACAGGAATAAAATTACATGATGCACAAGGAGGTTGTGTTGCAACATGGCCAGGACTTCTCAGAAATGGATAAAGCAAGCAACAAGGCAAAATGGAGTATTCACTGCTGCAGCTGTAGGAACAGGAGCTCAAAGCAGTACATGCATACTGTACACAAGGAGGGATTTTTTCTTCCAAAATAGTGTGCATTAGTATTTGATATAAATCTCAGTGTTAACCAAAACCTTAATACATTGTAAGCGTTACTGCAATTACATGAAACTTTTTACATGAACTGTCACTGAGTGTCAAAGAATTTGTCAATTGAGAACTTGTAATTATCGGGTACCTAAAAGTCCCTAAATCCTTGATGTACAGGATTCTTCAATTTCATTGAATTTTTCAGGTGAGGTTTATGTGGGCATCAAAAGATTGCTTACACTTCCTTTGTCCCACAAAACATGATTGTTTTATGGCAGAATCTTTATCGGAAATTTCTCTGGTGGTTTTTTTTTGTTGCTGTTATTTTTTGGTTCATCAGATTTTCTGGTTTGGGTTGCATTTTTTTCAAAGGAGGTTGTTTGGTTTGAGTGGTTTTTTCGGTTTTTTGTTTGTTTAGGTTTTTTTGTCTGGTTGGGGTTTTTTTTTGTTTTGGTCTTGTTTCTTTTTTTTTACCCCTCCAAACAGGAGATTATTAAGCATTTGGGTCACAATCCACATTAAAACAATAAAGATTATGAAATAGGCCACTTCTATTTAATAACTACTCCTGCAATTTATATTGTGATCTAATTTTACACACTATTTCAGGTAGTAAGCACTTTCATGACACCACAAAAAACTGAAACAAATAATTTGGACATCCAAACCCTAACATGATACTACTAGACAAAATCACATAACCAATATGCCATTTGTTGGTTCTCCGCCATCTATGAAACTGCATGTAAACTATCTGACTACTTTTATAGAAAAGTTACGTCATTGTTTGAAAATAATACTTGAAATATATCACCGATAAAAAACCACCTATGCTGTGATAATTATCATAAAAATAATTTTTCACTTTGAAGGTATTAAGTAGAAAATAAAAGCCATGCACTGCCTGGAAGAATTTGGGTTTATTGTATTTTTCATCTTAAATGCGGAAATGGTGTTTTATTATTTTTCCTTTCAGAATATGGACAAAACAAACCGCAATGTGAAAAACATGACTTTCATATTCTCAGTATGATCCAAGTATCTATAACACAGAAGACTGGCTCATTACACCAGAAAGAGTTATAAAACCACAAGGTTTCCAACAATGGTGTAATTTAAAGTATTCTGGTTCTTTTTTCATGAAAGCTATTCTGATAATGCGGTGTTCAGACATGACCTAAAACCAAGAATCAAGAATCTTTTAGGTAAAATAATGCAGCAGAGGAGGCACTGATGCTTATTTACACACTGTGCTTCCACACTAGATGTACTCTAAGAAATGTTATTTGCAGTGTGCAGCTGCTCCATTCAGTCAGCCCCAAGGACTGCCCACTCCAACGTGCCCACACCTCTTGAACTGATTCTGTATTTAACATATATTATGTAAGCGCAAACATGACTACAGGTGTGAAACCCATTTGATTTTGCAAGTGTGGGGCATTACTCAGCAACTCTTGTAGATAACTTCAGGAAGTTTTAAGGAAGCCAGGCGTCTAGTGCTAAGATCAAGAGTTGACAGTGTTTGTCATGTAACACACAGAGTATGTGGTATCCTCAGAATTATACTGATGTAATCAAGGCTGAGATTAAGCTAACTCTAAATTGATCTCAAATTAGAATAATTCAACACTAACAGCATGCATAAAGAAACCCTCTATATGCAGAACCTGATCAGCACCTTAACATCAAAAGTGTTTCCTCACCAGCTTCTACAGACAAAGATCAAGATCCTTAAGACACTCTTAATAGGGTAAAGTATCTGTTTGAATCATTGCATATACATAATTTGAAGATCCATCTATTTTCATTTTTAAAAATTTTTTAGCCAAATCATTTCTAACAGAGGAAAAAGGTCAGGGTAAGGAGAGGTTAAATGAAGGGTGAACAACAGTATTTAGAGCAGTATGACAGGGCAGTACCTTTCTAACAGACAGAGATTTAGCGGGACTAAAGGCCTGCTCTGTGAGATCGAGCCCTTCAATAGATTCCGTACAGTCTGAGAGGGGAGCATCCTGCAACAGTAAATCGAGTAAACAGAGCAAACCGAGCCCGGGCTTTAAAACATCAACCGAAAGCATTGTGATGCTGGCTAAAAACATGCAAAGAAACGGTAACTGGTAGATGAAATTGCATATGACAATGAATTGACATGCACACAATATGACACCCAACATGAATAATGCTGTGGTGATGATAAGACTTGCCAAACTTTAAAAAGTATATCAGAAAATACTTATCTGGGGCAGTCGAAAGCACTTGGATATAAAAAGCTTTATTCAGCTATACAGTATAACTGTACAGCTCTAATTCTTACTTTACTTTAAGCTATGATTTATACTCTTTTGTATATCCAGATATACTGCATTTAAGTTTCATTGATGTAATAGCTTTTTTCCCAAACTGCTCTTCAAATAAAATATGATGAAGCATGAAAACCCATATTTAACACAAAACACTACTGCCCCACAGTGAGCCTGCTGTGCCCAGTATTAATCCTTCAAGATACATAAACTCAGAAATCAAATAAACAAAAAGCTGTCACAAAGCCCAACTAGTTTTGAACAAGAATCTAACCCATATAAATAGGGCTTCTGAATTTCATGCATTACATTCAGCAAAAAAACCAAGAAGCATCCTCCACAGACATGCTTGGGCTACATGGCTGAAGCCTCTAAATTTCTGACCCTGAGCACTCTTGCAAAGACAATGGTGTTACCTCTAAGACTTACCTTATAAACAGTTATTCTCTGCCAATTAAAGAATAATTTCATAGTGATATATTAGGTGAAAGCAGAGGATATTGTAGATTAAACTAGTTTTAGGAATTTAATACTCTCACCTGTACAAGGCTCCTGTCCACAACTACCCCAGAAAGAACCTGTGACTGAGGGCCTGCCGTTTTAATATCTTGCAAATTTTGCTCTCGGATCTGTAAAGGAAAACAGCACAATGAACAAGAGAGAAAAGTTCATCACATTTTTGTATCTGAAAAAGGAGTGAGTGAACTTGCCAACAGGCAACAACCACTGCCGATTGCTGTGGCTGTCAAATGAAGCTGAGCTTATAAACACCACTTGAAGGTAAATGTTCAGGTTCCTGGCTGTGTCCTCACATTTCTCAGAATTTAGTCTTTAAGTACCACAGAAGGTGTTGTCTGTTGCTTTTTAGTACTAGATCACGGTAAAACAGGTAACAGACAACTCCAGTTTGTGAAAAATGAGAAGAAATAAAAATTTTACGTCTGTGCTTTTCTGTCTATTGTATCTGACCAGTCACTTGCAGGTTTCTGTCATTAGCCATTAGTTACTGATATGGCACCATAATATCATCTTCCTATAGAACTTACTGCAAAACACTGCACAACTTCCCATTTTTGCATCTAGTCAGGACCATATCCTCAAAAGGCCATATAAGTAATTTCTCTGTGCATAAACTGACACTCTGGAGTTCCCAAAAACACCCCTTTTGTTGCATCCTATATACCTCCCAGTTCTTTCCATAAGGAAGATGGGAACAGAAATGGGATCTTTAAACCTAGCTATTATCTATTTAAATTAAATATCCTACAGTAGTAAAGAACTCATAACTGACTCACAATTTATTGCTAAAATATTCTGGTTCTTGTACCAAGATAAATGAAGAAAAGCATTAATCTCAAAAGACCTCCACTTCACAACTAAAAACGTCATTCAGTTTATAAAAAATATATGCATACAAATACACAAACAAGAAATATTAATACTTGGTATTTCAGAAAGTGCAAAGATCCATTATTTTCACTTGTTTCTAATTTACTACCTTTCTCATCATTAAGAAAGTATAAAATGTGAAGACTTATTCCTCTTAGTCACTTCATTCAAGTTTTTATTAAAGCAATATTTGTGTTTGAAACACAAAGAAACTGCTTGGAAATTTCATCGTAATTCTCATTTCAGGTGATTATTATTTTACAGTGCCAAGCATAAGTTCTGTCAGGCATATACAAATTATTTTTTCCTGCTAGTACCCCTGCACACAGCCTTTCTTTGACAGAATGCTAACTCCCATGTTCCATACGGGCATCAGTTAGAGGTATCAAAACAATCCAGTGAAGTATTAACAAGATATCAGGGTGTATTTTATACGGTAAAAGAAATAAAGTGATAACATCTCAATGCTTTCAGTGCTTTCCTGTTGGTAGATTGGTGACAGGAAGATTTGAAATTGAAAAACAGGAAAATTAACTGCAAACTCATTTCAAGAAGATTGACTTGCAGTTCCAAAGACAAAAAAAAAAGTCTGCAACAATCACAGCATATTATAATACAGTAAGTTGAAATATGGAGAGAGATCTATAGACTACTTTTGCCAGGCCACAAAATTTCAACTGGTATTACCAAAACAGGAAAACAGGTCACTAATGTAAAACTATGATCTCAGGGTACAGAATTACTACCATAAACTCAGGGCTGGCTGTTTCAGAGGTACCCAGCAACCTGTCAATATTTTCATAAAAAAAATTAAAATAATAAGAAAAATAAGAAAAAGAGAAGAAAAATTAAAATCTTCATGTAGTGAACAGAAAAACCAACTTTTTCCAAGAGGTGTTCAGGACACTTAGGAATTATCTCATTATTTAGTTATAAAGTGACAGGACAATACCAGAACCGTGCTATTGAGCTTACTGAGCTCTCAAAATGTCATTATAGCAAAGTAAGTTAGTTCATTACAAGTACACAACTTAAATGTAGTGATGACAAAAAAAAAAGTTTATTTTACTGCGATTACAAACCTTGTTCCTCATTTCTTGGACCTCCTTTGGATTGGTGTTCAATGGAACAAACAGATTAGGGACAGCAGAGGTGGCAGTTCTATGTCCATCCTCTTTAGTCCACTGTAACATTAAGAACAGTTGCAGAGTCAGAACTGCTGTAATGGCTATGGACACTCAGAGCAGCAAAGTCACATCACAGTTGATCATGCATCATACAGAGCAGAGAACTGAACCAATGATTGCATTCTTCTATTCATCCCTAAGACTAAGCTGCTTTTTTCTTCAGTAATATAAACTGTACCTTCAGATACATTTCTAGAGATCAGAACCATTCTATCAAGTCAAGTTAGTAACAACAACAACTAAAGAGCCAGTTAACTCACAAATAACTTCCACTCAAAACAATGCCATTCCTATGTGCAGTTCAGAGATTCTGAAGACTGAGGGGTTTTTAAGCTGGTTTTCTGTGCACTTGACCACACTGACAGCTGCAGTGTTTTGTGTTTCTAAAAACCACCTACTTCTCACTTTATGAATAGACATATTAATGCAGGCGTAGGAAAATGCCAATATGATTACTTATTTTTAAGGACATTTTAAATCAGAAATTTCTCAAATATGAGTTCATATTCGTTTAAAAAGGACACTATTCCTTACCCAAACAGAAGTACAGCGAGATCTAAGACATGAACTTTGAGACCCTGTTATTGCCATTTTTATTTTCTGCACTGGGTGTTTTTACAAAATAACATGAGAGAGAGACAGAGAGATCATTGCTTCAATCCTCTGGTACCCAACAAACATCAAAGCGAACTTAAAGCATAAGATGACAGAAGTATGAAAAGCAATGTGATGTCACTAACCAGGTTTAGTGAATGATTCCGTACTGTGAAGCAAGAGTGGGCATCACCAAAGTTTTGCATTAAAACAAGCTATTTCAGCAAAATGATCTGTTACCAGAATTAGTTTCTGCACAAAGAGCTGTACCAGCACAGCAACCTAAAGGAACAGTTTGGTGATGTCGAATATTTTATAACTCATAGCTCAGAAGGTTACAAAAATATCCCAAACACAAGCTTTAAGCGCTTCATGGGTTCTTCATAGAAGGTTGCTTTATTTGATCTGTGCATTTAGTATGTTTAATTTGATGCACAACGAACTCTTTATCTTGATATATTTACTTTGTACAGTGTCCTAATTTCCAATCAGTATTGCATAGAAAATGCACCGAACAGTAAAGCAAACCTGTTTATAGAGCAAATGCTATGCATTTTTTCCTGAGTAACTTCAAGAAACAATAAGATAGCCAGAAACTGTCAGACTTCAGAAAGCAACAGAATTTTAAAATGTTTTGCAACTGTAAAGTAAAAAATGGAATGAACATGGAGCTGTGAAATACTCACTGATGATTATCTTCTCAGATAAAAACTACTCCAGCTTTTTATTAAAGATAGTTTTTAGTCAAAACATATATATATATAAACAACCTCAATATAACAAGCTACTTTTTCTTTAGGTTAATAGCAAGCATTAAATAATTTAAATACACAAACCTGTTATATTGTATGAAATTATCTATTGCTTCAGTATATCATTAAACAAGACTATTTTGTGACAAAGAATTTTGCTTCAATCTTTCACTGATAATTTCAAATATGAAATACTACCTACTTTGTGAGCTGAGGCTGAAAAGCACAAACTACTCCGAACATATACATAGCCTTAAGCTATGGTAAAACTCTACTTGATCAAGGTAAACCTGCATCACTATAGATGAATATAACAAAACTGTATTCCATCAAGGTAAATCTAAAATCAAGGCTAAATGATAATTTAGCTTACTGACATGTTGATTGATAGTACAAACAACAAATGCATTTATTAATTTCTTAAACCAAAAAAACCACCATAAAAATACCACAGAGAGATACTCTGTTTTTTTGGGACTTTCTACATGTTAACACCACGTATTTTAGTATACACGTTGCCTGAGGAATCGTTGCATAAAAGTATTGAAAATATAGAAAACCCTGAGTGTATTCAGAGGTGTAGCAGAGTTTTGTAGGGATAAATAAAAATTAAGGTGTTCTGGAAAAAAATAATGTGGTGGGTTTTTTCAAGAGTACTGGTTTTATATTTTTTAAGACTCACCTGTAACCATAGCACTACTATACATAGTACCACTACCAAAGTACTACTGAACTACTGTAGTTGAGCTTGAGGTCAACCGTTACAAAAAGTGGTATGAGTGCAAATCCCTGCCTTCAGTTTAGTCACTCTGTATATACCCAAGAAAATATCAAACCCACAGTTACACACCAACAGCTAACGATGTCC